>JAHKKF010517708.1:0-10004 GCA_019740295.1 Labeo calbasu | reverse complement strand
CAGCTTCACTTACAGCAGAAGTGTGTATAAGCGTTTTTTATGAATCTTTGCGATCGCCTTTCCTTATAACGTGGTAGTTAGGAAGTTTAGCAGCTAAATGCGGCTAATGCAAACAAGACCGTCTTTCCACAGAGAAGAGAGGGGCGGGGTGAGCAGAGCTCAACTGCATTTAAAGGAACAACCCCTTAGAATGAGATGATTTTTGCAGAGCTTATTTTGACAAGGTAAAAAGGGTGTTGTTTTACAAAACCATTGAGAATGTTTAATCAAAGTATATTAGAGACTTTTCATTAAGACCATTTTCTCCATTTTCAGATTGTTGAATATTATTTTTTCAGCAATTGAAAACCAAATGTTCGTCACTTTGTATGCAGCTGATACTTATTTTATTTAAAAGAACAATGTCCGGAGAAGAAATGATTTTGAAATTAGAATTGCATCTTATTTCCCTCTATCAAAACAATTGTATAGAACATACCTGTTTTCAGTCTAAATATTCTTTTTCCAAAATTTGTGTGCCTGTAACTTAAGAAGTATTAAAGTTATCTTAATATAATTTTAGATTCTGGTTCTTAAGACACTTTTTTCTGGAATCATTTTTAAGACCCTGAATGGTTCAATCCCAGCATAATATTGCATGTTTAAACTCTTGGTAGCTTCAGAAGCTGTTAAAATGAACAAAATCTCTTCTTCCAAATATACATGAAACTGATTCAAATATAGAATCTTATGATTCTATAACTACAGAAAGCAAGGTAATGTGCCTCAACTTGACCATTTCAGTGCATTTTTAGCACTGAATGTCCTATGCCTCGTTTTGATAGAGCGAAACAATATACAATTCTAACTTCAACATTATTTCTTCTTCAGATATTGTTCTTTAAAATAAAATAAGCATTGGCTGCACACAAAGTGACCAACATTTGGTTTTCGACCAATGAAATAGGTAACATTCAACAATCTGGACATGGAGCCTCACTGAGATCCCCATATCTCTGGGACTGAATGTTGTAGGGCAGTGGTTCTCAACCTTTTTTGGGCCAGTGCCCCCCTACCCATTATCCAGGTCCCTCACCGCCCCCCATCAAATAAAACATAGTCTAACTGTCCACACTGAATATTAAAGTTGATTATTAATTTGTGTTTATAATGAGGACTGTCATTATATTTACAGCAATTCAAATGTATGGGGTCATTACAATTTTTAAGAAATTACTTTAATTCAAGGATATATTGAATGGACCAGAAAAAGAAAGTAATGACATTCAGTTACAGAGTTTTTAAGCATGTTAGCTACAGCTTCCGTGTTGTTGAGATGCTGATATACCTTGTTGCCCCAAATTTAAAAAGACTAAATAAAAAACCCGTTTAGAACATATCCACAGAGACAATTTTACAGAAGAGATTTTAGTTTGTTCTTCCATTCCTGGAACTCTTGAACACCCTTTTTACTGCCGTGATATGTTTGGATGTTTTCAATTAGCTTTCAGTGAAAATTAATAATATTTATCCCTTAGTTTTAGAAAATACCATGTTTTTTGAGAGTATACTGAATTCCCTTTTTTCTGACTGTGGACATGGTTATTTTGGTGGGTAAATAGCCTACCACATTTACACATGTAAACCCTACTTCACTGTATTTAATAAACTGTGAGAGAATATTTAAAAGTTTGCTTACAAATACTTTAAATAAAACTAAGTACAACCCTAATTTTAGAAAAGTTGGGACATTTTGTAAAATGATAAAATCTGTGATTTGTTAATTTTATTTTGGGGTTGTAGAAAGATGGGAAAGTCAATTTAGTGCTGTCCTGATTTATATATTTGTTGTAGTCAATTAAATTTTGCTTTTTTGTCAGTGTGGTGTGCCAGCTATAATAATAAGAAATGTTTCTTAAACAACAATCAGCATGATTTCTGAAAGATCATGTGACACTGAAAGCTGGAGTAATGAAGATTAGCATGAGAGGAAAACACATAGGAAAACAAATGGTAGATTTACTCCTTTTACTGTATTTTTTAAACAAACAAATGCAACCTTTTTTATTAATCCATTAACAAATCTTACTGACCGTTTTTAATGGTATGTATATTATAGGCTATATTTTATTAGTAATATATAGGCCTATTTTAAAAGCAAGTACCCAAATATAACATCCCACATTGGCCCATACATCATTTTATTTTAAAATATTGCATACTGCATTGAATGCCACATGACATTCATCACATATTTGATTTGACTGGAATCATTATTTCCCAACGAGCAAAAAAGTGACATGGATATAAATTTATATTTGTGAGCTTTCAATAAATTGTTTAGAAATTTGGCATTCAAACCAACCGCAGCCAATCAGCAAACAAAAAATTAGTTTTTCTAAACAAGAAAAAGCGTCTCATGCTTAATCGTGTCTAAATGCTTGCTATTGTTTTGACGGGAAGTTCGGCAGCTGTGCTCCTAAAAGTCAAGTGAACACTGAAGTAAAAAGTCGATGCTAAGCATCCATCAAAGAGTAGAGATGGCGATAGGATGTGGAAGACCATTTTCTTTGGTAAGTTTAAGCTCATACATCTTTGTAAACTCGTCTTAACTAAACACTTCCCAAGAATAGCTCAGCGCCCCCCTTTCAAAAATATTACCCCAGAGCCCCCTGATGCTCTCCGAACGCCCCCGTTAAGAAACACTATTGTAGGGCCTTGAAAATTGAGATTCCAAAAGACAAGTTTATTAACAACGAGAATCTATAATCATATTGTGATATCTTTAATACTTCTTGAGTTATAGGCACACAAACCTTGGAAAAAGAATATTTATGGCACTCAGACTTGTACGTTCAATGCAGTTGACTTGACAGAAAGAAACAAGAAAAATATCTTCAGTAGTCTCTACGCAAACTTTGGAGAAAAGCTTGAAAAGTGCTGCTTCCCCATTTTTGAATGGTCACCATTGGCACATAATGCAACGAAGACTTCAAAAGCCAACAGATTTTACTAGTAGAACCACGAATCTCTGTGTAAAATTGAGATAATGATGCTGCCATCTTTCTAAAGTCATTTTTACCCTCTGTTACTTGACTCTTAATCTAAGATGAAAACTGCCACTTTGACCTCCTCTACAAAATAGTGCATTACTCCGTAAATATTCATCAATGACATTTAATATTTTGGCTTTCATCACTATACATGTCTGTCTTTCCTCAGAAAAAATATTAGCAAAATCAAAAATTTGATTGGTTGAGTTGACGTGGAATGACCCTAATAGAAAACATACTTTTTAACAATAAGGTACAATTGTACCAAAAGAGAAGCTAAAAAAAGTATTAAAGCATTTAAATGAACGATAAGCTCTCACCAATGGATGAATCTGTTGCTGGTGACTGAGAGGAGTTTCCCACTGTCCTCATATGAGAATCCACCTGCACTGTCTGCATACTTCACACCGCCTGAGTGAAGTCCAACACCTGCCGGACACAACAACACAGACTTCAAACAACATGCATAATATCCAGCTCAGGCGAATTTATATTTCTCACAATCCAAAAAACATTTTGGCAGATAAACTGCGTCTGAAGAAAAAATGTATTTACAAAATCTGTGATTTACAGGGCATCCAGATATGTCATGTAGAGCACCTAATGTTTTCCACCTTTTGAATGCCAAAACCCAGCTAAACAGGACAGGACCCCATTAATGGTTTGTAATTTTTCTCTCTATAATTCCCTTACTTCTAGGTGCGTGTTATTTCACTTCGATGAATCACCATTTTCCAAAAAAATGTGGAAAAACCATAAGAGAGTATACGTGGTCAAACTTTTGACTAGCAGTATACGACTTCAAAAAACAAAAACACAAGCCATTTCTCTCTCTCTATATATGGGTCAAAGACAAGATGTCCCCTCCTGGTATCAACACCAAATTAAATTCAGAGATTTTATACACATTAAATGCAAGCAAAGTATTAACTTTAAAGGTTTCAAAGAACTTACATATATTATATTCTAATTGATTAAATACAACTTGCTAAAAAAATAAGTGGTTTGAATGACAGTATTTAAAGATCAATTGATTAATTGTCTCTGCCAGTGTCTTTTAGTGTTCTAATTACGCTTGTACTAAATATGCCTGACAAGATTTTTTTATTATTATTATATAAACTACTGTTACACTGAATGTTTTTTTTTTTTTCTTTAATTCTTAGTGAACATGTATGATAGCCATTATTTTTTGCTCAGGATAAAATAAAATTAAACAGGAGACATTATAATGCACAGAAGTTTAAACTTTTATTGTTTTAGTGCTTGAAAACCCCGTTGACCCATATAAAATATACATAAAAACAAACAGAAGTAAAACAAGAGACAGATGCATATATTACATCTAACATTTATGTCATTATACCGTACTGTATTAATATTGTGCTACCAATACGTTGTGACTTTTGCCCTTTATGGGCACATAACAAAATCCCTTAAAGAAAATCGGGGAAAAAGGTAATCATTTCAAAAAAAAATATACCACAGCGAGCAGCGCGCCTGTTCTGAGTCTGCCGCCTCGCGACACACGCGAGCTGCAGCTGCCAACACTAAAGCCACAGTTTATTCACGCAGCCTATTTTAAAACACATCTGACTGAAAACGCCGATTCTAAAACAGTTTAAAATTAAAAGGCGTTACCCAGATTCAGTGTGATCTGTCTGAATCGTAAAACAGACTCTCTTTCAAATCCGCAGATCTCTATGTAACTCCTTTCTAGCACACCCGCCATCTTCCCGCGTTGCACATTGGGACTGACTGAGCTCCGCGCTTCCGCCTTTCAAATACTTAAAGGGCCAGTACACTACAGTATCTCTGCAAATCTTATATAAATATACATTTAATTTAACATGAGAGAGAGAGTTAAAGTAATTTTTAATAATTAATAATTAAGATTTCCTGGAGGAGTAATAATGTCACAATTTCACACATTAGTATTTCTTTAAATGTCATTGCAACTGAACATTGGAAATCTGTCTATCTTTACAAGCATTATAGAGTGCTGCAGTGTCACTTAATTTTGTAGGCAGGCTGGAAAGTTAGTGTCAGCCAGGTTGTCAGTCTGACTTTATGCAAGGAAACATTGGACTAATTTTAGAATTAATTGATTATAAGGATTACATAAGCGTAAACAGTTACGTTCTATTTATACAAAGCTTTTGATACTGTAAAACATGATGTTTTATTTTATTTATTTGATCTTTTTGGTTTTGGTCATTACTTTAAAAGGGCAATACAAACCCTCCCTTTCTATTTCTTCTGGTCATGCAAATGATGGTTTTACATATACATATGACTCTGTTCAAGTTATCAGAATTAGGGACAGGGAAATGAAAAGCTGTTAGCTTGCTGATGATACAGTTTATAATACAGTGTCTTAATATATAATATTAATATATTCTTACTATATTCTTTATAATAATTCTGAAGCTTTAGCCTTAAATGTAGGCTACATGTTTTCCACTTAAAGGCAATGGCATTCCTTTAACCGAATTTGAATGTATTCCAGTTAGGGAGGAGGTAACTTATCTTGCTGTTATTATTATCTGTAATTATCAGTCAGACAGTGTACAATCAAATTTCCAACCCTTTAAGTTGAAAATTAAAAAGACATTTGATGTGTGTCTCATGAGAGATTTGTCACTCAAAGATTCTTTTGTCCAAAACTGAGGGACTATCTCTTTAGCCTATCATGCGAAAGTATTAGGTATACCAAAATCTTTTACTAAAACAGTTGACTCAACTTTACTTAATTTTATATGGAAAAACAAGCCTCAATATTTAAATAGAAATATTTTATGTATTAATCAAGGAAGTTTGAATGTGCCTGATTTTGTTACTTCTAATGTAATTTTAGTTGAACTAGATTTTATTAAACATAAAGATGGCATTTCATTCCGAGTCTAATTAGTTCCTTTTGAAATGTGACTCTGAGGTTAACAAACTTCCCATTCAGTTATCCAATTTTCATAGACAGGCTCTTTTATGTTGGCTCCTTATAAACAAAGATAATTACTCCTCCCCAGAATAATAAAAATGTTAAATATAAGAATAAATCATTTTTTTATTACAATTGATTTACAATGATATTCTAACATTTTCACTATTCATAAATGAAGGATATTTAATAACATACTGAATACAGTAACACTTTACAAAATGTATTAATCTTAGTTAATTTCAGCATTTACTAATGCATTAATGCATCACAAGTTGTGTTTGTTAATATTAGTTAATGCACTGTGAACTAACATGAACAAACAATGAACAACTGTTTTTAGTAAGTAACATTAACAATAAAACTAATAAATAATGTAATAAATGTATTGTTCATTGTTCATTCATGTTAATGCATTAACTAACGTTAACAAATGACACCTTATTGTAAAATGTTACCAAATTTTTTTAAACATTTAGAATCCCAGAACGTGTAGCCTTGTATTTGATGCAGCCTTTTTTGAGCCTTTTGTAAAACACCAGTGATTTAAAAAAAAACCCATCTCATTAAATGGTGTTGACATTAAAGACTAAAATAACGCAATGAATTATTTAGATGTTTGATTCATTCATTTTGTTCCTTTAAATGTTTAGAAATTAAATCAAATAGTAGTTAAATCATAATCAGTTGTTAAACAAGACAAAAAACATGATTAAATAAAAGAAGCACTTTATTTATTTGTCTGACTTGCCTACAAGAGAACCTGATGAGCCTAATTTAACCTTGCACAGTAATGTGATTTTTTTTTTTTATTATTATTATTTAAAATTGCATGGGAATTAAAATAATCTATTGCATATGGTTTTTGACATGGGTTCCTTTCTATTCAATTTCACTCCTGAAGCTCTTGCAGAATCACACCAATCTACATATTGTTCCTTGGTGCATCTTACACCTTTAACCTAAACCATGAAGTACTCACCAGGTTTAAGTTCTTTTACCAATTTCCAATTAATTTTCCTATTTCCAGTCTTTCCAACATTATCATGATTTGAAGTGTTTATGTGACTGCAACACAGAGTGAGTTGAAATCAAAAGGGAATGTCTCTGGTTATGTAGCTTTGGTTCCCTGAGATGAAGGGAATCAGACAGGGTAACAACGAATCAGCCTGAAAACGTGAAATACATTAAATGTTCTGTCATTGTCTTTTCATGATTTCATGATTGGTTAAAACCAAAGTGGAATTATCTTAAAGTACTGTATCTTCAGCGGCACCAAGAAAATATGGTATAATAACTGACCCTGAACCAGTGAATCATTAAAAAATTAATTCTACTTTGCAAAACAGAATACCACCATCAGTTATATTCCTTACGTAGTGTAACATTTTTAATAGAGTAGCGGTGACTTTCTGTTGGCAAATGAGAACTCATTTCAATGACTCATTTCAAAATAAAAAAAAAAAACATATTACCTGAGGTGCTTGGGCAATTTCTTCCTTTTTTTCTGATTCTATTGCTATGAAATACACTCTTAAAAATAAAAGTGCTTCACGATGCCATTGAAGAACCTTTTTTGTCCAAATGGTTCCAAACATCTGAAGAATCTTTCTGTTTCACAAAAGGTTCTTTGTGGCAAAAGAAGGTTCTTTAGATTATAAAAAGGTAAGAAAGAGATGACCTTTGACTGAATGGTTCTTTATTGAACCAAAACTGGTTCTTCTATGGCATCACTTGAAGAACCTTTTAAAGCACCTTTATTTTTTTAGAGTGTAACTGAAATAATTTTAGTTGGAACTGTAACACAGTAATTCAAAGACTTCTGAACATTTTTCAAAAGTTCTGCTTTTGTGGTCCACAAAAGAATGACAATCATACAAGGAATGGAGTAAATGTGAATATTTCCTTTTGTGTTCAACTATTCCTTTAAGATATTCTAAATTCAACATATCATTGCCAGACTCCCAGCTGCCTTTTTTATCTGTCATAATCACAGAAACTATTTGGATGCAATGACACTTCTTTTGATTAACAGAACCTCTAATAAAACATGCAAGTAGTGTTTTCCATTTTTGTGGACAATTGTAATAGGATCTCCATCTGACGACACCAGAGACATACCGGACACAAGATGGAAATGGAGTCCAGCTAAATAGTAACCAGATAATATCAGGATATGAAAAGCAAGTTTATGGCAGGTCATAGTGCACGTATTATGGTGTACAGCTGTGGAACTAAAAACCTCGAATGAAACAAAATAGACTTTTATTGTGCCACGTATTGAAATCTACTATATGAAGCCAAAAATTCAAAATGTAGTGTGTGAAGTTATCTTTAGATACAGGTTTTAAAACAACTTAGTCACTTGATAAAGGGTAAATAAAGGCAAAAAAAACAAACAAACATATGATCAGTAATACTGATTTGTACCGTATGGAATGGACCTGTGGAATGTTGTCCAACCTTGTTATTAACATAATAAAACAAAAATAAACAGGCACTGAAAAACGAGTGTAAGAAAAGTAGTAGTATATTACCATAGGAATAAAATGAAGGTATATGGCGAGCTCCTCTGTTAATTTTCTCAAGCCAACATGAGACAGAGCGACACTCTTTAAACTACATGAAATCCCTACAAGTGTTACAAACGAAACGACTTCTGCGATATTCAGTCCGCCTGCCTTTGGAATGAATTTGTAAAGTTTCAGGAGTGTCTTCAGGCAGGTCACATGGGCAGATCAACACTGTTATGGCGGGTTTTCCTGGACGTCCCGTCGTAACGGGGCAGTGCTTTCTGTAGGCTCGACATGGCGGCCGTGCGCTCCACGTCGATGACCGCGTACAGCTCTGTCCTGCGGGTGGGCGTCTGGGGAAGCGGTGAAGTGGGCGTCTTTGGGGTCTGAGGGTTGCTAGAGTTCTCCGTCTCTGTCTCCACCTCGATGTAGTTCAGTCTGTGAGACTCGAAACAGGGCCGGCGGAAATCGAAGTTAAAGAAGGTTGGCGCGGAGCGGTCCCGCCAGCGGGCCGACTCCACCTTGTTAGCGCTGAGGGGGGCCGTCACGTTCTCCGTGTTGATGTAGTAGTGAGTGGGGTCGGGGCTGTACTGACGATGGTTGTGGAAACCGTTGACGGGCTGCGGCTGAAGCTCTGCCACCTCTTCCCCGTCCTCGTCTTCGGAGCCGCCCTTCGGGTGCTCCCGCAAAGGAGGTAGGGCAGGGAGGTTCTCGTAGTCCAGCAAAGCCGTTCTTCGCTGGGCCGAGTTGTTGACGTTGGCGTCAGGAGTGAGAGGAGGCGGCCGAGCCCGGCGCCGAGAGAGAGCCGAGAGCGAACCGTTGGAGTTCTCCGGGGCGACCGAGACTCCGGGAGAGGTTTCCTCAGATCTGCCGCTGTCCATCGCGTCTGTGGCGCTTGTGTTTTTAGGATGGGAAACGACACTCCCGTTTGAGTTCTGGGCTAAGCTACTCGGCCCTCCCTCCGCCCCAGCGCACTGCTGTCCTGACAAATTGGCCTCTCTCTGCCTCTGTCTCTGCACAGGCGTTGGGCCCAACACGAAGCGAGCACCTTCACTCTCGAGCTGCACTCGAGGGCCAGGATCGGGGGCCTCTTGAGGAACAGCTTCCTCTCCATCAGCTAACGAGACATTCAGTTCTGCAGGAACCTCCAAAGCGCTTGGGCTGTGCTGCTCCAGCAGACCAGTGGTGTTCACATATGTGTGCCCCTGAAGAGACAAAAGCTGTGCTTTAGTGACTATTACATCTAAATGACAAATTTTTATGGCCTAGTGTTGTCACAATACCAAAATTTTGACTTCGATACGATACCTGACTAAAATATCACGATACCACTACTGAACCGATGCTACGAAAAAAACATTGAACAACAGATGATCCAAATGGAGATCATAGTTATTTTATCTGTTAAAACAGAGCATTTCATCCCCCCTTTAAAAACATAAATAAACTAATAATAATCCCATGCCAGTGCCACATCACAGGATTTTGGTGAACAACTGCCAAGCCTACAGGTATGTAGAA
>JAHKKF010517707.1:81257-112923 GCA_019740295.1 Labeo calbasu | reverse complement strand
CTCCCCACCCTCTTTTTCAGAATAGGGCTGTGCCTTTACAGCTCATACCTCAGATACGCCAAAAAACATCTGTTTGGTTTTGACGATCATGTCTATTGTGTTGAAATCATGTGTTTTGAACCATATTAGTTTAACCTTCTGATATACGGTTTTTTGAACACACGCATCTGAGGCATGCATACAGAAAGCGGCTGTCACACGGCGTGTGAGTTCTAAACTATGTTTTTTTTCATGTCTTATTGTGCTTAAAAAGTTTGTTAAAAACACATGAGTTATAAAAACAGTCAGTTATGTTTGTGAAGGTAAACAGCTGGGAAAGAAATTGCATGTTTATATTAGATTTGTGTGGCAGCAGCGTAATATACAGTAAATAAATCAGTAAATCCACTGCTCTCTTGTCTCCTCTGAGGCTGGGACTCTAAATAGTGTTCTGTGCTTGTCTGTACAGCCAATGACAGAACAGTTAACATGTTTTGCTTGAACTTTCGCCATGGCGTTAGAATTGGTACACCGTTGTTGCCTGGCGGCACCGTGGGTGGAAACTTGAAGATTAAGGGGCAGTAAAATTATAATAAGATCCCTTTTCTACGTCACAGGGGGTGAAATCTGAGTGACTCGTTTTTTTCCACAAGCTTGCAGAGAAAGACTTACCAAATAAATGTACTGGGTTGTTCTTTTTCACGTTTCCTGGGTACAATTTACTTGAAATTGACCATATGCACGCATTGCTTCCTTGTTTTAGACAAGCCAGCTCAGTTATTTCCGGCCAACTGTACTGTGTCGTAATACGAGTGTCCTTTGCTCGTTTTCTCTACATACTCCAATCACAATTCGTAGAAAAGTTTTATTTGTCTAAGAGGACCAAACGTCCATGTATACCGTTTTAAAAAATGACAAACGCGAGTGTAAAAAATTACGTGAGTAAATCTGAGAAAATATGCACAAGTCATTTGATATGGTTGACACTAATAACCAAACGAAACATCAAAAATAGAGCTGTGCAGTAAATGATTCAGACTAAATTCAGGGTAACAATACTACAGCAGTAACAAGTTTGTTTTGGTTGAATATAGGTTATTTAACAGCTTTTACAGTTCAAGATAAAACTGTTATTAAATGTTACTAAATTAAATCAAATTCATATTGGTTCATATTGAATGCATTATTTAATTCTTATACCATTAATATTTAACTTATCTAATTTGTAGTTAACTATATATCAGTATTTAACTTTTTTTCTTTCTGCACTTGCTATACTATATACTTCAGTGCAGAAAAAGTACTAAAATTTGTTATACTAGTAATTTTATAATATATCAGAAAGCAAGACGTTAAAAACTATGGCAGTTGAAATGGCAGCTGCAGCCAATGAGCCAACTGAACCATTACAGGGCCTTAAAAATTAAGATGCCGCAAGGAAAGCTTGTCAAGACCAATATCTAAAAGGAAGTTAAGATATCTTTAATAGTCACAAGCTTGCAAACCTGGGAGGAGAAACTTGAAATGTGCTTTTCCCCCATTTTGGAATGGTCACCATTGGCACATAATGTAACAAATATTGCTAAAGTCAACAGTTTTCATTCTCTTCTGTTGGGAATTCTACAGAATTCAACCAATCAGAGAACTCCTGAAGTTTCCCATTTTGTGTGCCTTATGCATTAGACATTCAGTAAGGTAGTAAGGACATCGTTAAAATAGTCCATGTGACAACAGTGGTTCAACCATAATGTTATGAAGCTACGAGAATACTTTTTGTGTGCAAAAAAAAAACCTTTATTTAACAATTTATTCTCTTCTGTGTCAGTCTTTGGCAAGACGTATGCGTGTGTGATGCTGCTGACGCAGGAGCCGGCATTCTGACATAGAGCGCCCATCTCTCTTAATTCATCGTCTGTATATTCTGGTTCAGATAAGTAAGGCCGGGCAAAAAATTGCAAGTCATCCTCTCTGTCGAAGCCTGCAGACATGTTTATGAGGACGTGCATCATGGTACTCTCGTGAACGTGCGGCGAAGGCTGACGCAGAAGAGACTAAATTGTTGAACAAAGCTGTTATTTTTGTTTTCTTTGCGCACAAAAGTATTCTCATTGCTTCATAACATAACAGTTGAACCACTGATGTCACATGGACTATTTTATCGATGTCCTTACTACCTTAGTACGTTAGACCGTGTCAGTTTTGCTGCTGTCTATGCTGTCTTTAACTTAATTTGTGTAGTTCTCCTTTACATTACAGCTTTTGACTGCAGCTGTTTCAGGAAAGATATTTTTAAGTCATGAAGTATTAATATTTTACATAACATTTTTCAGTCATGCATGCTTTTGTTACTGTATTGCCACTAGAGTCACAATGACTGCTGTGCTATTGTGAGTTTAACATGATGTCTGAGTGATGAAAGATCCCTTTCAAGATTAAAAATCTCTTTCAAGATAAAAGCAGGTCAACTTGATTTTGCAGTGGTGCTGTAGACAGGGACTTTCTGTATACTGTATAAATATAATATATGTTTAAATTATATTATTTGTTATATTTATTATTTTAAATAATGCAATTGATTAAATTATATTATTATACATATTTTTAAATGTACAATGATGTCAAATGGACTATTTCAACGAATTTCTACCTTTCTGGGCCTTGAACGTGTCAGTTGCATTGTTGTCTAAGCAGGGTCAGAAAACTCTTGGATTTCTTTGGACTTTTGAAGGGATTTTCTTAATGCTATTTTTTACATTTTCATATTTATATTACTGTGTGAGAAGAAAATGTTTCTTTATCAGCGCCCCTAATGCATTAACATCCAACTAGGTTTTATCTGTAAACATCAGAAAACCTTGAAACACTCTGGAACGACTGGAGCTGCATTCATGGTGCATTATTTCTCTTAATGATCACAGCAGGTGGTGGAAACCATTCGTAAAAAAAAAAAGACCATCTTAGTACCATGACAGTCTAGATGAACAATCTTGTGTGACACCCTAATTGGTTCAGTCCCCTCAGTAAACATATGGCACACGCTCCCTGAGGTGCACACCCAACAGAGCCTCACGTTTCATTACCACCAACACAATTCTGTTGCCTGCTATAGCGACGCTATTTGCCTGTTCCTATTTTTGTATGTAAACTATTGAAAAGTGGTTCCATCAAACAATGCAGTGATGTGTGGAATCCGCGGCTGTAGTCAGGCCTGTCACTCTGTTGATGCGGAGCCGCTCTGAAGATTGTGAGTGGGATAAATGTTTGACAGATGTCTCTTACTCAAAGGCCACAGACAGAGGGTGAGGCCCACGGGCCGTCACTGACTGCAAATGATAAGAACACTGGCCCACGCAGTGTCAGAGCATGTCAAACTGAGGGCAGGGTGGCCAAATCATGATATTGACCATTGGGTGATTGAACTGGTGGGTTTTTTAGAAAGTGCCATTTGCACCATTCATTTTGAAAGCTGTATTTTATGCAACAGGTGTAGCTCTGCTGTTAAAGGAAGATTAATGATGATAGTTTGTCATTTTGGGGTGCCATTTAAAAAGTTTGGATTCCGCCAGTGCCATCAATCATAAAATGTGGCCTGGCAGGAAAATTAGTAAGGAGGTTCTGCAATATACACAGCTTTAGTATTTTAACATTAAAGGTTTAGTTCACTGCCAGAGTTTTAAAAAAATCCTGATAATTTACTCACCCCCATGTTATCTAAGATGTGCATGTCTTTCTTTCTCCAGATGAAAAGAAATTAAGGTTTTTGAGGAAAACATTCCAGGATTTTTCTCCATATAGTGGACTTCAATGTTGATCAGTGGCTGTACATGAACCCAGCCGACGAATAAGAGTCTTATCTAGTGAAAGGATTAGTAATTTTCTAAAATAAATACATAAATAAATAAAAATGTATATATTTTTTAACCACAAATGATTATCTTGCACTAGCTCGACTACGCATTACATAGTCACGTTGGAAAGGTCATTCGTGGCATAGGTGGAAGTATCAACCCAGTGTTTACAAAGCGAACATATAAAGAAAGTCAAGCGCCCTTTACAAAAACAGGTAAAACAATGATGTCGGATGATTTTGAAGTGGAGGAGATCTTTTTTAGCTGTTCGCCCTACCTTTTTGAACCGAAGTACATAGACGGAGAACTAACCGCTCTGCATTCAACACAGATTCTATTTTTAATCTCTCTTTTCCTTCCATCACTTTCAACAACAACATCTCTCTCTCTCTCTCTCTCTCTCTCTCTCTCAGTATTCCTGTGTATGTAGCTTCCCGTTTTGTGACCTGGATGTACAGCGAGCTAATGGAAGCTCTGTTTCTGTATGCATCACATGCAGGACTGCAGTAAGAGTGCATTAGTATTCCACAGGCAGCTATAGGGTAAACTGATAAGGGACAGTGTGTTTGCTGCACACAGTGTGTGTACGGTTCAGTGCAGTTCCACGATGCCTCTGGCAAAGACATCTAGACAGCTATAGATAGTTTGATCTCATTGTGGAGATCTGTAATTCCCATCAACTTCTGCAGTAAAGTGAGCATGGAGGAAATGAAGACAAATACATGTATGGTAATTTAGATCAGTCTGATATCTCACATGTTCCTTGTTGAATTGATCTGTCAGTTTTAAGAGCAGCCTTTTAACATGCAGAACCACCTTCTCTGTTTTGTTTGCATCTGTGTCTGTGTGCGTGTGAAAACGGTGAAGTCAGCGAAAGGTCAACAGCAGCACACATGGACATTGGCCTTGCGTGATTCACGGCTGTGGCTACAACTCTAAATGTCCCTTCACTTTCAATTTACCATGTTGTCAGACACAAGAAACAACTGTTTCAGGCCAGAGCAGCCTGAACGGGTGAGAAGGTCCTTTTATTTCATTGGATTTCCTTTGTCAGGTGTTTTTGTGAGAATTCCTTAAGATAAAAAAAAAAAAAAAAAAAAACACACACATGGTTGACACTACCACTTAAAAGTTTGGGTCTGTATTATATATTTTTATTATTATTATTTCAGCAAGGATGCACTAAATTTACCAAAGTTACAGTAGACATGGATATTGTTGGAAATGATTTCTATTTGAAATCAATGTTCTTTTGAACTTTCTACTCATGAAAGAATCCTGAAAAAATGTATCTCAGTTTCCCAAAAAACCAATGTTGACTATAATACGAAATGTTTCTTGAGCAGAAAATCAGCATATTAGAATGATTTATGAAGGATGACGTGACACTGAAGACTGGAGTAATGATGATGAAAATACAGCTTGGCATCACTGGAATAAATAGACTGTAAAATAATAAATTTCAAAAATATTTTTTACAATACTACTATTTCCTTTCTTCATTTTTGATCAACTAAATGCAGCAATGGTGAGTATAAGTGACTTCTTTCAAAAACATAAACTTGTAAAGCAAGTGCATACAACTATGAAATTAATGTGAATAGCAACCCAGATAATTTAATTTTGACAATATTAGATAAGAAATATTTGAGTTCATATTTGAGTCTCTGACGTTTGATTGCAGACAGTATATTTTCATATCTGAGCACAGTTTGAGACGTTGAGATTATTTGTACCTTTTCTCAGGAGAATAATCTTAGAAGTACTGTATGCGGCGTATGCGAAAATCTTCATTTGTTTTGATCTCTCAGAATTTTTATAAAATGCATTTACATACTTAGACTGAGTTCAAGATCATTTTGTTTAATGTAACTCATGAAAAAAACTGTTAAATCTCTTTGCTCTCTAGGAGAAATAACTGAGATATTAAAAACGTGTGTGTGATTTTTCTTTGTTGCAGGTGATTCATCAGGATTTTAGGATAGATCCCATTTACATATGAATGATGAATCCTGGATGATTTTCCTGCAGCTCATTTAAAAAAATTCAAATAATCTTCTTATTTTGCTCTCTGGAAAGCAAACAGATATACAGAAACAAGTTCTGACACTCGAGGGCCAGTGTTTTTTTTAAACTATGACTTTTCAAAGAATCCTCACTGTCACGCTCTGTATTGCAGCTCCGCTAGGTTTATTCTGCGCTAGCTGCCGTTGCTGTTGTTGTCGGTTATGAAACATTCATAGATAAACATATGACAGCATTCACAAACGCAGGCACAAACTAGGTCTACAGCTCTAAAAAGTAAAACTTTTAACAGAAGTTATTTGGATTCAAACGTATGCCCTTGGAGCGTGAAACTCTGTTTCTGCAATGCATCCTGGGATAGGCTGCCACCCACACAATG
The DNA here is from genome assembly GCA_019740295.1 of Labeo calbasu. Classification (NCBI taxonomy): domain Eukaryota; kingdom Metazoa; phylum Chordata; class Actinopteri; order Cypriniformes; family Cyprinidae; genus Labeo; species Labeo calbasu. The sequence continues at coordinate 106,692 of JAHKKF010517707.1, read as the reverse complement.
TTGGGCGGTGTCAGCTAGAGAGAGATACAAACATAGAGCCACCGGGGTCTCAGCATGCTTTTCTTTCCTACAGCTCTCAGCATGACAATCTCTTGAATGAGCACGCACTTACTTTCCTATTGACTCCTTTTTTCCCTTCAATTTTGATTTAGAAGCATTTAAGGCCTGTTCACACCAAGGACAAGAACTATAAAGATAACAGCAAAGATATAGTTTTGTTAAAAAATCGTTAAAAATATAGAAGAATAACAGAGCCACATAATTATAATAGTGATAAGACAGAGGAAAGATATTGTTGGAATGCCTTTCAAAGATTTATTTTTCCAACTCCAGCCAATCAGAATCCATACTTCTGTAAAGACATTGAGCATTTTAAGCAGTAAAAAGCAAGATTGCAGCATGTGCTTATAATAAACAGAACATATGTTGGTGTGGACACTAATATAGTTTTCTTTATAGTTAGTGTTCTTGGTGTAAATGGGCATTTACCGTAAAAGAAAGCGTCTCTTGAATGCATATATAATTTAGAATATAGCAAGAATTTGCAAGAATTTTGCAAGAATTTGAATCACAACAGCCATCTTTCATGAGTGAAATGACTTCCAATCAAAATGAAGAAGTACAGCACTCTGATTTACTGCTCAAGCCCTGCCCTCGACTGCTGATGGACTGTCCCTTATTAGCATATTTCAGCCCTCGGCCAGTTGTACGCTGTCCTCCATTTTCTTCGCTCTCGAGCAGCTGTAGTGACAACAGTGTCTCATAAGCATTGCAGGTGTTTTGTACTCGGAAGAGAGGGGCGGGGTGAGCAGTAGCTCATTATCATTTAAAGAGACATGCACTGAAATGGGTCGCTGTGAGCAGAGCTGTTTTTGACTAGGTAAAAAGGGTGTTGTTTTACATGACCATTGAGGAATTTTGGCCAAAGTGTGTGGCAGATGTTTTCGTGAAGACCCTAAAGAATCATATCAGTTTGTGAAAAATGGACATCCAATGTCCCCTTTGTATTTAATTCCAGTTCAATTGAAATCTTTAAAAACATGCTCAGTTCAGATCTAAATGGTCCACAGCTCTGATTCACACACAGTTTGGTTATTAGTGATATTGACAACTGCATTCTGTAACTGAAGTGACTCTCTGACATTTACAGTACAGGATTCATTGAAGTGAAACCCTAAAACACATTTTGGCCATGTTCACACAGCAGTAGAATACGGTTGTCAATAGCATATTTGGCTCCTTAATACGGTTCTTAATATGTTCACACACAGTACGGTTATTTATGGGTGTGACAACCGTGTTCTATAACTGAACTCACACCTGTAAATTTTCAGGAGTCACAACCGCATTTTCGGAACATGCGCTGTGTGAACGGAACAGTACTGGACAATTAGTTGTCCATCACGTCATTCAGTGCGAGAGAGCCGCTCTGTTGCACAAACACGCATCTGCCGTGTGTTGCGTGCTTTCATGTGTTTCGGATGACTTGATGGATGAACTCGTGGCTTGATTGGACTCTTGTTGTGTCAGAGAGTGGTATTACTTTCAGTTTTATGGATGTCGCCCTCTTTGATATTGCTTTGGTCACTATCGCTATGGTTACTCATAAGGAATACTGGCATGACTCCTGTTGCACGTTCATACAGACAGTATTCGAAAAATGTGTGAGTTGCTGTGTAAACGGGACATTTCGAGACTCACACCTGTAAGTAAATGCGATTGTCAATCCCAAAAACTGACAGTGTGAACGTGGTCTTTTTGAGATGTTAACACATATGTACAAGTTGCATATCAGTGAAAACTATAATAGCACTATAATAGCACTGATGAATTTTGGGCTTGAGTTCAGCCTGTTCTGTGTGAATGCAATGCAGCGGGCAACTACTGTAGTTGTTTGTCACCTAATGCTTGTGTGTGCTGTTTTTGATGAGTGGATCTTGTAGTAATTATGTCACCCAAAGGTGTTAGATTCAGTCATAGTTTTGTGTTCTGGGCATGACATGAGTGAATGCTGCACTCTGCTTGGTTAATTAAGATTTGACGGATTAAATTGCACCTAGATGAGACTCGTTTATTAAATAATGTCATGTCAGTTGCGATAAGACTTTATGATGTTATGAAAGTCACTATCTTTGACATTTACTTTAGTCACTGTCACTATGGTTACAGGGTAATTCACAGTTATTGCTATAGAAAAGGTGCTTAACTTTGGTTATTTGTTCATGTACAGCAGGGGTTCTCAACTCTGGCCTGCGAGATCCATTTTCCTGCAGTATTTAGCTCTAACCTTGATCAAACTCAACTGCCTGTAACGTTCCAGTGATCCTAAAGATCTTGATTAACTTGTTCAGGTGTAAATCCATGATATACACTATGAACAGGACAATTTAAAAGTCACACCTGTTCATGAAACAAAAAAAAAACAACAACCCTAAAACATCTAAGCATTTTAGTCATTTATATACTAGCACGAGTTCATAGAAATTATTTTGCTGTTTAAAACAGCAAACTTTTAAAGCACACACTCAGCAGCTCAGAGCAGCATGAATAATTTACAGAATGCTCCACTTTGATGTTCATCACTGGCAGCTGCTGATTTCCTCATCATGAACCCTAGAGGAGCCATGAGAAACACGCTTGTCCTCTTCAGATGCAGCTATAGCCCGGATGAGCCTTTGCCCCACTGGATCATGCAGTCACCCATCCAAACTCACTATGAGGGGCTCATGTTTAATTTGGTTTGACCTCACATACTTGTCCTGCTTCTGAACGCAAAGTTAGAATATACTGTGTGTCCTGGGAATTTCAGGTATTTATTGTTTTCTCACTCACTCTCTCATTCTTTCTTTTTTTTGTAACTTAAAGTAATCAATAGACTTTTATGTAATCCCCAAAATGGACAGATAGCTAGATTTGTACCTAAACTGATATACAGTGATGTGAAAAGTAATAACGAAAATAAAGAGAAGAATAACAACGTGCAGCAAATGGTAAAACTGTTTGCACTACAAACCAGTGTGCTCATAATTAAGATAATACATTAAAATAATATGGTAAAACACACCAGTTTGCAGTATCAGGCAGCAAAACAAGCTGTTTTGTACAGCTTGAAAGATAAGACCGAAGCCAGACCCATAAAATTTACAAATGGCCGTGCCCGCTCAAACGGGACAAATAAGGTGGATTATATCATCAATGTTGAAAACTGTTGTTCTGATTAATATGATACCATGATACATTTTTCAGGATTCTTTGACAAATAGAAAGTTCAAAAGAACAGCATTTACTTGAAATAGAACTCATTTGTCATTAGCCAGTAACTGGCAAAGAAGGGAAGTCAAATCAGTAATCTCTTTATAATAACATGCACTGATACATTGTGCACTGTAAGATCAGGAATGTGCATAAAGAAATTAAATAGGGTCCATTCTGATTTCAGAACATTTATCACAGCCTGACAGCACACCAAATATATCTGGTGGAGTATATGTTCAGAAAGAAAACCTTTCGTTTCACTACTAAATATACAAATTTGGTAATTCAAGGAGGAAATGTGTAATTCAGACAGAATGTGTTATCTGTCAGAATGTGGTTCTGAATGAAAGTTTAAATACGAGGGGGTGAATTATTGCTAACCTGAGTGAGAACATATCAGTGAGGACCACATTATGGCAAGAACAAGTCATTCTGTGAAACTAGTGAAGCGAGAGATGTGTTTCTCCGTTCACACTTTTCCTTCCTTCTCCATTTTTTTACTCTCTCACCCCCGTACTGTATTTTCTCCCTGTTCTCACCCCATCTCTCTCTTAACAAACACACACACACACAGGGTGTCAAATTAAAAGAACCATTGAAAGGAGACATGCAGGTGTACGTCTGCAGCTGTGACAAGAGAGATCCTCATTGTTTACGAGAGATAGGTTTCAACGCTATTATGCTTCTTTTCCTTCACTTTTTTGGTTTTTGTTTCCATTTTGTGCAGTGGAAATAAAATCACAGTTGAAGACTTGGCCTTGTAGCACTTGAATCAGTGCAGCTTTAAAGTTCTGAAATCAAAATCAGCTTTTAGTGACGCAATAATACATACTATTGGCTGCTCTTAATTAGTGTGCCCTGAATGTAATTTCTTCCTTGTTAGAACACAGTGAAGTGCTTTTTGAAGTCTGTTTAGCATTTGCCACAGAGGCTGGCAACAGAATGTGCGGTTTCATCAAAAACTGCCCCCTACATGGCTTTTGCCAGTTAACATTGATTTAATCACTTGTTTGTGTCCATCAAACATGAGAGGCACAAAGCACATTTATAATATTCATGAACTGCAGTACTCATGTGCTGAGCTGAATGAATGTGCCAGCAGTAAAGTGTCTCTGCTCCAAGGGAGATAAATTGCGATTGTTTACTCAAATCAGTTGTGTTTACTGATTAAAACTCATTTATGTGTACTTAAACTTCGTTTTACTTGATTTACCATTTACCATATTGCTACCTTAGTTGATCTTTATTTTCTTTCTTTCTTTCTTAAATCAAAAAAAAAAAAAATCTATACCTGCTGTTAAGACCTTTTGGTTCTGTTTGTATATGATATGACGATAGTTTTCCGCAAAAGAAACGGTAAAATGCTCATTACGTGACTCTCAGAGCAGTTCTAGAGATTATGTTCATGTATTCATATATTAAGGCGGCAGAGGTTGAAAACAGGTATGTGTGTAGTAAGGGGCCGTTCACATATCGCGCCTAAAAACGCGTGGAAAACGCTAGGCGCGCCGATTTTTCCTATTTTCCAAAGCGCTCTGTAGCTTGCGCTCCCGTGGCGTCTGCCGTTGCTAAGCAACCATTACCCGCACTCTCAATGAAGACGCGGAAGTTTCATCAAAGGACAAATGGATTTCCAGCACTAAAAATCACTTGCTGTAGCTCTGCTACTAAATTTATTTAAAAATGTACAGTTATGATCAGTTGTTTCTCCATCTTGGCTGAGCTTTCAATGTTGTTACGGGAAAGGATGAAGCTAATTGGTTGAATCTTGTCACATGACCCGCGGTGCGCTTGCGGCATTCTGAAAAGTTGAGATGTTTTCAACTTGATGCGGTGCGGACGCGCCTGAAAAAACCGAGCGCGTCGCTTCCGTTATGAGCGCGGCTGCCGCGCGTCTACATTTGAAATAACGAACTTGAGCACGCAAAAGACGCGATATGTGAACGGCACCTAATTTATTCACTAACACTAAGATGCAGAACATGCAGGATTCATGCAGCTTAAGTATTTTGCAGCTTAATGTTCACAGACACTAGTCCATCGCATTCTAATTAAAGTGAACTAACCTAGGCTACTTTTAATCTATTCATCCCAGTGTTTTACTTAGGAAAAACGTCTCTTATTAAAATGCATTCTTAAATAGCCAACCAGTACTAGTAAAATGCGGAATCGTACCGTTTTTAAAAGCAGGGTATCGCAATACTTTTTTAGTAACATTACCGGTATATCGTGCAACACTAGACAAAAGTAATATCAAAGATGGCGACGGCCATCAAACTTAAAGTCACTTTCTGACAGGACAAGAGTCCAATTGAGCCGCGAGTTCATCCGTTTTATCTTCATTAACCAATAACCAGTCGCGGCTCCGGTGGACAAAAACTGTCTGGATCTAAAACTTTCAGATGACACACAGCTCTTATCTCCGTCACTGTAAGTTACCGAAACCACACATGAAAACAGGCAACACATGGCATTCGCGCGTTTGTGTATGGAAGGCCAAATGGTTCAAAAACATATGGATTTTAACACGTCAACAGTATATAAAATACATGTATTTAAAATGTGTTGTTTGCACGTTAAATACGTTCTGATTTTTTACGCATAAGCAACACGTATTTAATGTGTGGTTGATGTGTTTTTGCCTTCCATATTTGTGCAGCAGGAGCTCACTCTTGCACTGTATGATGTAACAGATAACTAGCTGTCCAGTTCCGTTCACACAGCGTGAAAATTTTCAGAGAAAATTTACCGGTGTGTGTTCGGTTACAGAATGTTGTCACGCCCTTAAATAACCATACTGTGTGTGAACGTATTCTCATAGCTTCATAAAATTAGGGCTGAACCACAGATGTCACATGGACTATTTTAACGACGTCCTTACACCTTACTGGAACATGTCAGTTGCGTTGCTGTCTATGCAGGGTCAGTTATGAATGTGAGACGTCAGATCAAGATTTTGCTTTAACTTGTGTCAATATCCTCTGATTATACTGAAATATTAATGCAAGAGGTGATGGAATTGTACTGCAATTATTCACCAGGCTTTCCTTAGACTCTCTGGAAGTGTCCTAACGATTAAAGCACAGCTTTATGTCATTGATTCAGCCCTTCCCAAGACCTCTCTTTAGCACTCTTGGGCTTCTCCCAAACAGACAGTGGCTTTGATGGCTGACTTGAATTTGTTGGACTTCAGCTCAAAGAATTTAGATGAGTGTTAGAGCTGACAGTTCTGGCACATCAAAGCGCTCATATCTCAGCTGTCAAGGGACGCTATCTAAAACTGAACCCCAGTCAAACCCCAGAGTCCCTCTATTTAAACTTGGTATTTTACGCTCTTTTAAAAACAGAGCCGCTCTCACAGTCTAAGCTAAAAGCAGTTTATTGTAGCCAGCTAGCTTTTGACCCAACTGGCACGGAAGAAAACATCTAACAGATGCCTCCTGAAATGGAAACTTGATCTACAGCAGAGCTAAAGAGTAAACAATCTAGTAACCGAGTGCATTTCCGAGTGCAGTTCTTAAGTAATGATTTACTCTGCTTCATTTTACTGCATTGTACTGACTTATCTCAGCCTTCTGGCCATGTTTCCACAACCTCTAATGCGGACTCAATTGGTTTCTTGGAAAATCCATTGCAGGTAAAAGAGAATTCCTCCCCCATTACTTTCCTGTTACTCTCCTGCTCCATGCTGACAGTTTCTAGAGACCCGCATTGCCATGTATCACGATTTCTCTCGCTGTTTGTCTAAAACCCCCATGAGCCCCATCTCTCAGCCCTCTGTGGACGATTGCCTTCATCTCTCTCAAAGTCTCTTGATTAAACTGCGTTCATAACCATCAGCCTCGTATTCATCATAGAAACCCTATAACATGCTCACATATTGGGTAGTTTGTCTGAACAACACAAAAGAATGACAGAAAAGTGGGATTTCTTTTATTATGGTCTCAATTATGGTAGTAGAGCTCGGTTGTCATCTTGACAAGGTGTTTGGCTGCACTAGTATTGTGATACTTTACAGCTGGAATTATTGGTGATCTCATTCAATATAATGCTTGCATAATGGCTCACTGGGTATTATTGCTTTTTCTTATGATGATTTGTAATATTCCTTGGTTGAGCATGAATGGAAAAAACCCAGTACTGATGGAAAGTAGCTTTTCTTATGTTTTCTGAGGATGTAAACAGTGCTTGCTCATGCAGAGCTCACTGTCATGATAATAAAGTGCTGTGGGTGATTACAAGGGTGTACTGTATGGTTGGTATGTGGTTGCTAGGGTGTGTTTAAGAGGTTGCTAGGGTGTGCCTGGAGTGTTTTGAGTGGGTTTTAGTGTGTCTGGGGTGTTCTGGGTGGTTGTTTATAGTCCCAATTTAAAAACCAATATGATAGTGTCTCAAATTTGAGAGAATATAAAAATAATGTGTTACTGAATATATTTTTATTTATCAATAGTAATAAAAATATGAATACAATTATATGGTTTTATAGTAGATTATTCTTAGGTGTATATGCACTACTGTTGAAAGGTTTGAGGGCAGATTATTTATTTATTTATTTAATTTTTTTATTTGAAAGAAATTAATACTTGTATTCAGCAGGGATGCATTCAGTTATTAAATTGATGGTTGTTTATTGTCCCAATTTAAAAACCAATATGACTGTGTGCAAAATTTAAAAGAAAATAAAAATAATTTATTATTGAATATATTTTATTTCTTACCAGTAATGAGAAATATGAATGTAATTATTTGATTTTGTAGTAGATTATTTTTAGGTTTTACGTACATTGCTGTTCAAAGTTTTGAGGGCAGATTTTATTTCTTTATTTATTTATTTTGAAAGAAAGAAAGAAATGAATAGTTTTAATCAGCAGGAATGCATTAAATTATTAAACTGATGGTTGTTTATTGTCCCAATTTAAAAACCATTATGATAGTGTGCAAAATTTGAGATAATATAAAAATAATATATTACTGAATATATTTTAATTCTAATCAAAAATATGAATATAATTATTATTTCTATTTTGAGTAAATGCTGTTATTTTGAACTTTCTATTCAACAATCATAAAAAAGTAACATGTTTTCAACAAAAATATTAAGCTGCTAAATTGTTTTCACAGAATTAGCATGTCAGAATAATTTCTGAAGGATCATGTGACACTGGTATATAAAAAATTCCAATAAAATATCCATACTTTTGTAACATATATGCTATTATCTATTATTTAATATCTGATAATAATAAGATATGTGAGCAACAAATCAGAATATTAGAATGATTACTGGTAGATCATGTGAAACTGAAGACTACTGAAAATTCAGCATTACTATCAAAGGAATAAATGATACAAATATTTTAAATAGTTATAATATTTCACAGTACTACTGGTTTTGCTGTATTTTAAAAATATATATATATATTAAATGGATGCCGCCACATTGGGACAATAAAGCCCTCCCAATACCTAACCCTAACCGGTAAACACCTTTGAGGCATTTTATTTTCCACTTGTCGATTATTTCCTGCATTTTTTTTAAATAAATGCCTTTCCGATCTGATTTGTGTTGTGAAAAGGGAGAAGAACGAGTTCAGCAAAAGGCGGATTCGAACTCGGGTCGATCACGTTAAAAAGTCAGTACTGTGCTTTTTACGACCTACACCACTGGAGCTGTTTAGCTGTTTAGTAGGCATCTTTAGTAATGTTGTCTTCTAGTCCAATCACACACTGGTGGGCAGAGTAACTGAAAATAGCCTCTGCCAACAAGGCAGGCTATTTGCACTTAGTGTAAATAGATACTCCAGGATTCTTATAGCTAAAATTGCTGAAGTTGAATTAATATAGTTTCCATAAGCAATGTGAACCCATGATTATGTCCTACAGTACATGTTAGCACGCCATCAGAGAACATGTCCTTGCATAGCTATACATCAACACAATGGAAGTACATAAGGCTCCAGTGCAGTCACCACGGTTGATTTGTATGAGCAGAAACAATGCATTGTTATTACTTTGATAGTAGATTTGCTATTCAGACAGGGTCCCCTCCATGCATAATGAAATGTATTCCCTAGAACAGTCTCTTTTATCTGTGTATACACGTCCTCTCCTGTGCCCCAACTCGGCATCGACTGTGAAATAAACCGCCTTTCAGACCACGTTCCCCATATTGCCGTGACTGGGACCATTTAGAGTGAGCGAGTCATTCGAAAACATGCATAGCTGTTGCCTTGATGCTACCAACACAGCTAGCTAGCTGCATATAATCAATCATTCAGTTGGCATTCAAGTCATTTTCAGTCTCATGGAAAACATGTAAAGGCATGGCAGGCTTCCCACCAGTCTCCTTGTGAGGAGTGAAGTTACAGATCAAAGAACAATAGGTTTAAGCCATCGAGATGAAAAGAAAATCTCTCAGTGCAGAGGTGGTTGGAGGATGTACACATAGGGATTTGGGGCTTCATTCGCGATGGCAGTTAGCAGGCGGTGTTAAACTGCTCCAGCTCTGAGTGGCGCGCCAATGCGACACACTGCTAACGGTGAGCTGCGACTGGTGGTTTGAGGGGTTAGAGTGTGGTCAGGGGAATTGAATGGGGCTTTACGGCCATTATGAAGATGTAATGTTGAGTCCTTGGATGACAGGAAGTCAGATGATCGCAATCACGCTTTGCTCGCCTAGATGCTCGGGTATGAATGTGCTACATATATTATGGTTCCCCGATACCCTTCTTTGCTTGTGCTGAATGTGCCAAAGTATCAGTATCATTCTCTAGTGGTAAGACTTCTATTTTTGTGCATTGAATAATTTTATCATAAATACTATGAGTGATCAAGTGCATTCATTTGTAATGGGTTTAGTATTGTCAATATTGATATATATATATAACATATAACATATTGATATAACAATCATCTTGTTTTGTTTTTGGGCAGAAGTGATGGTGGAAATCTATTTTATGCATAAAATAATTGAATCATCAATATTATGAGTAATCAAATGCATTTTTAATGATTTTATATGTTAAAAGAACAGCATTTGAAATAAAAAAACATTTCTAACAATTTAACATTTTTTACTGTACTATTTCTTTTTAATTGAATTTCAAAAGTAAAAAAAAAAGTTTTAAACACATTATTATTTATTTATTTTTTTTTGGGCAGCATTGAATGTGGAAATGTGTTTCTCATTTATCTTTTTAATATCAAAATCTATTTTAGCATGCATTTTGATGGTTTTACTATTATGAATAAGCTGCATGCATTCTACAATGGTTAAAATGATCCCTTTTCCACATCAGCCTCACTTAAATGTGGCAAATACAAAATGTTTTGTAATATATTTTTTCTCAGTGACAAATAAATCATTTTTATGGTCTCAGTTTGTCATCTTGTTCTCAGTAGCGCTCAAGTAGGCCATAAAATTCTGCACAATTTAACATTTTCGTTCTGTGCTCTTGTGTACTTATTTGACGTGTACTTTGGAGAGATTTTGAAAGCTTTGGAGAAGTCTGAGCGCTGATGAGAAGCAAGTGTAAAAGATCCGTCTGGCCTTTCACTCTCTCTGTCATTCATCAACGTAGTCTGACAGCCTGATGCAAATCCAGTAGGAAGTTTGTCTCTATTTTGATGCCGCTCACAGAGAAAATGTTCCCAGGGCAAGGTGTCTAAAATTGCTGCAGAAATTAGAGTCTGAAAAAATGTTCAGTCAACCTCGGAATGGAACAACAGAGTATGAAAAGTGTCTTTCAGTGTAGCAACAAGGATAGAAAACGTGCGAGGACAACAGATTTATAATTAGAGATGCTACAAAGGGCCTTTCACGGCAGGGAAATCTCTTAAGAAATATGCTTGTGGCAGGTTTTTGTGTGATGCTGCACACAAATGATTACAAATAGACAGAGAAGAGCAGCTTAGAGAACCTATACAAATGCAGCAGGGCACTGTTTCAAATGGTGTGTATGGAGGTGACTGTCGAAACGGTGTGTAAATCATATTCACTCAGTCAAATCTCTCCTGTGAAGAGATGCGGTAACACTTTAATTTAAGGTGTCCTTGTTACACGTTACATGTACTTACTGTTATAATGACAATAAATGATGCATAGTTATGTGCAAGTAATCCTAAGCCAAACCCTAACCATAGATGCTATTCAAGTACTATAAGTCCAATTAGGTTTGTTTGTTTTTTTTGCTGTTCGGTGATGTTTTAATCCAACCCAATCTCATGGCAATTTGTACATATTTTACAATATGGCTAATTTGTACGAATTCATACAAACTCACTCATACAAACTTGTTCGATTCATGAAAAATTTTACGAGGTGGCTAATTTGTACAAATCCGTACGACCTCACTCATACAAATTTGTACTATTTATGAAAAATCATAAATTTTTTACGAGGGGCTAATTCGTACAAATTTCATACAACCTCACTTATACGAATTCATTTGATTTATGAAAAATCTTTCATATTTTATGAGGTGGCTAATTCATACAAATTCATACAACCTCACTCATACGAATTTGTACGTTTTGTGAAAAATCATACATATTTTATGAGGAGGCTAATTCGTACAAATTCGTATGACCTCACTTGTACGAATTCATATGATTTGTGAAAAATTTTACATTTTTTACGAGGTGGCAAACAATTACAAATTTGTACGATCTCACTTATACGAATTTATATGATTTGTAAAAAATTGTTCATTTTTTAGGATGTGGCTAATTCGTACAAATTTATATAACCTCACTCATATGAATTTGTACATTTTGTGAAAAATCGTTCATATTTTATGATGTGGCTAATTCATACAAATTCGTATGACCTCACTTGTACGAATTCATATGATTTGTGAAAAATTGTCCGTATTTTACGAGGTGGCTAATAATTACAAATTCGTACGATCCCACTTATACAAATTCATATAATTTAAGAAAAATCATGCATATTTTATGAGGTGGCTAATTCATACAAATTCGTATGATCTCACTCATACAAATTTGTATGATTTGTGAAAGCTTGTAAATATTTTATGATGTGGCTAATTCATACAAATTCTTACGATCTCACTCATACAAATTTGTATGATTTGTGAAAAATCATTCATATTTTATGAGGTGGCTAATTCGTTCAAATTCGTATGATTTGTGAAAAATTGTACATATTTTACGAGGTGGTTAAGTCATACAAATTCGTACAGTTAGTGATTTTTTTTTTTTTTTTTACACATTTTACAAAGTCGCTTATTTGTACGAATTTGTACAACCTCACTCATGAATTTTGTATGTTTTGTGAAAAAAAAAAAGTTTGTTTACTTACTTTTGCACTGGTTTTATGTTATTTGTGTATCATATACTATTAGATTAAATAATAGATAGCATGTATGGCAATCTCAAAAGTGTGAATTTAGTCACATGGTCCTTCAGAAATCATTCTAATATACTTATTTTGTGCTTTGTACTTTTACATATGATTGTTTTATATGTCAACTTTGAAATTTTTGCAGTTTAGATTTTTGTATCATATAATGGTTTTCATTTTCAAGTTTATACATTTATTGGACAACATACAATAGGCTGTTTATTGACATTATTATATACTGTAGCATATGTTTTTTGGCATGTTGTCACAAAAGGTCAATGGTTTTTTTTTTTTCTTGACCAGCAATGATGGTGGAAATACCTTTTTCATTTTTGAGAGCCAAGACTTTAAAATATGTGGCTATCCAGAAGAGAAGTGTGACATCTAGTCCCTGTATCTCAAACCCATGAGCAAATTCTGTCTTTCCTCATAACAGTTCCTATACATCTGCGCTCATTATCTCATAGGGCCATGGTCTTTCTGTAGCACTGTGCCATGCTTTTTCTGTCTCTTTGAGAGACAGATGGACAACGTTCCTGTCTGCCGGTGAGAAGAAGTCAACCCCCGATGTCTCCATGGCTCTCTCAACTCCTCCTGGATCCTTATTGTGCCACCTGGCACCAGGGCCGAGCTTCACGACACGCTCAGCCTGAATGTCAGCATCAGAGGCTGGCGGTAAAGCTGTATTTTTAGATGTCCTGTGCTGTGATTGACCCACAATTATCTGAAGGCTCCCAGCATGACATTGTTGGGAATCAGGGGGGTTTAATCAGGAGTTAAATGAGAGTTTTCTCTGTTTGTCTTGGTGCTAAGGAGGACCTCCAGATCGCTTGTTAACGCTGGCTCCGTGGCAGAGTCTGACTCATTTCACTGTCAGCTCTCTGTTTGTACACTCACGAAGCCCCAGGCCTGAAAACAGACCCCTGTGCTGAGAAAAGACCCCCCACCTTGTGTCATCTCCTCTCCTGTCTTTGGCAAAATAGCGGCTTGTTGCACAATATGCTGGGCTCTGACAGCACCCACAAACCCGGCAAGCATGATTATACACACACACATTTATTTAGACAGGAGGTGCGGCACACACACGCTGGAGAGGCCGTGTGTCACAGCCTGTCACCTTACTTCCTGTGAACCTGGATCGCCGAATCTTTGCTGACAGGAATAGAAGGGGCAGAGGGGAGCAGGAGAGGGGTAAAACATGGCCATTTCTGTAGTTCTTTCCCTTTTTAACTGACAGGTCTCTTGCAAGTCAAAATGTGATGCCGGAAGGTCAGATGAGTGGCAGAAACATGGAGTGGTGTCCTGAATTCTCACTTTTTGGCAGGACGTGACTTGGAGTGAGTTTTGGAGTGAGCGAAACGTCTGATTGTTCTATTGCAAAATCATAATAAATTGTAAGTGATTAAGAAGATTGAGCACGTGCGGATCCTTTACTTGAGCCGGAGAAAATAAGCCTGGTATGTTATTGTGATTTTAAGATCTTCCGATTTTTACGTTTTTGAAAGAAGTCTCTTATGCTCACCAAAGTTGCATTTATTTGATCAAAAATACAGTTAAATCAGCAGTATTGTGAAATATTATTACAATTTGAAGTACTGATAAATTTGAAGTAACTGTTTGAATATTTGATATTATATCATGAACAGTCATCATTTACTCCTGACATCTGAGCTGCTCAGGATGCAGAGGATTAACGTTACTTTCATTTGTGAAGGAAATGCACCCAGCGATCTGCATAAATGTGTCTATGTTTGCACAAATCATTCGTGCTCCAGCTTCACCAAACAGCAGAAGTGATTATAAGGGTTTTAATGCATCTTTGCAAATCGCCTTTCCTAGTAATGTGCTAGTTAGCAAGTTTCACAGCTGAACGCGGCTAAATGTGGCTAAAGTAAACAGTACTGCTCGTCACCCTACAGAAGAGAGGGGCGGGGCAAGCAGAGCTCATTAGCATTTAAGGGCACATGCAAAAAATGGGCTTGCTCTGAAAAGGGATGATTTTGACAAGGTAAAATGGGTGTTTTTTTACACTAACACTGAGAAATTATAGACTTCTCATTAAGACCCTAACAAATCATATCAGCTTGTGGAAAATGGGAATCCTCTGACTAATTAATTTGTTTATATATTACATTTCAGATTAACAACCTTTGTTATATTAACGAATCACTTATCCGGTTTAACCACATGCTAAATGTGAATTTAATTTTCTTTTTTTTTATTTGAGTACAAACACATCTTTTTATGTAAAAATGCTGTTCGTTAACAACTTAAATTTCAGTCGGTTTGCCACATAAAGCAATTATATGGTTTTATTCTTGAAAAACACAAGTCACTGCTTTTATGCCATTTTTTCAGCTTGACAGCATTCTTTCCCATTCACTGTCACTGTATGCTTAAAATTGTGTTGTGATTCATATGTTTAACCAAGGATGAGTAAGTGATGGTAGATTTATTTTTGGTCAGACTATTTACAGCATCATCTATTTTGTTTTTGTTAAGATACTTACTTTGGAAGAAGTTTTAAATGAATGACAGTCAAGTGATTATCACAGCCTGAGTCAGAGTGAGACATATATACGTGATGTGCCCATCAGTTGCTGAATCACTTCAGGTTTGAGTATTTTTCCAGACCGTCATATTTTACCAGCACCACTGAGGTTTAACTGGCAGCAAACCCCAAATGGCATCGATCACAAGGAATGACATCATTTTCTGTCTGCATATCCAATTTCAGGGAGGTGCTGGTGCATAAAATTGAAGAATGAGGAACAGGGTTGATCTGAGCCATCTATCACATCAAACTCACCCACCCACGCACACACACATGCGCGCGCTTCTGAAGTTATATTAGATGTGATGGTTTTCATACTAAGATAATGATATTTGCAGTACTGCACACCTGCATGAACTCTTAACATTATTAGGCAGGGCTGGGTCTAATAATGTTATATTCTGTCATTATTACTCACAATTATGTTGTTCCAAACCCGTAAGACCTATGTTCATCTTTGGAACACAAATTGAGATATTTTTGATGAAATCTGAGAGATTTCTGACCCTGCATAGACAACAATGCAACTACCACGTTCAAGACCCAGAAAGGTAGTAGGAATATTGTTAAAGTAATCCATGTGACATCGATGGTTCAACCATAATTTTATAAAGCTACGAGAATACTTATTGTGCACAAAGAAAACTAAAATAACGACTTTATTAAACAATTTCTTCTCTTCCGTGTCAGTCATACATGCGTTTTATGAATTAAATTAATTTTGCATTAATCAAATTTAGCTTACATCTGGGAACAATTTGTTTCTTTAAATAATGCACTTGCATACATTTTTATTATTACTATAATTTTTTTTTTTTTTGATTGTGGGGATTTTCCTTTGACTTCTTTTGTTTTATACTAAGTTAACACTTTACAATACGGTTCTCTTTGTTAACATTAGTTACCGTAGATAACATGAAAAATACTTCTAAAGCATTTATTAATCTAATTTAATATTAATTTCAACATTTACTAATCCAATATTGAAATCAAAAGTTGTATCTGATAATCTTATTTCCATGTTATGGACCTGACATGAAGATGAAGTGACAATGAACAGTTGTATTTTCATTAACTACCGTTAACAAAGATTAATAAATACTCTAACAAATGCAATATTGCTTATTGTTAGTTTGTGTTATATAATGTATTAACTGTCATTAACAAATGGGAACTGTAAAACTGTTACCAGTAATTATATTTTCTATTCCCTAGACACACGCCCTCACAAAAACCTTTTTGATTTTTTTTTTTTAATGATTATTTGAATTAATATTTATTTTTATTAAATAATGTTCCTGACTTAAGGGTCTTTTGGTGGGTTACTTCTCCACTGTTTTTGTTTTGTATTATTGTTATCATTAGCATTATTATTTAGCCTTAATAAACCCGTAATCACCCATGTGGTTAATAATTATTCCCTAATTCTGGAGCATTTTTTTTCTTCTAACTCATTACACTTCTAATTCCTTGCAAATCATGTCAGAGGTGCATGTAGGTTATTTTAAGTATTCCTCACAATGTAAGTAAAAGCTGACTTCTTGTCTTTGTTTCAAACAAAGTATAAGGCTAATTATAACTACAATAGCTGAAACCCCTTGAGGCTGTAATTTCTTAGCTAATTGCCAGTTTCCCATTAACGCATAGAGACTGTAAATATATAATGGGTGAAAAGGCTGCAATTGTGTCACAAACAATCGCACAGACCAGCCAGAATTATTCTTGGACTAGTGCGTCCATGACATTGCCATTAACCCTTATTAGTTTAACAAATTGCCAATTTGAACTTCTCGTTCAAGTTTGACCTTTCTGTTGTATTAGTCAAAGCTTTTTAAATCAAAAGCGTCCTTTGGGAATGATGGTGTTGTCGGTAGGAGCTCTGTTGAGAACAAAGAACAACTGAAGGTGACCTGAATATATACCTGCAACTGGTTTTTAACTCCAGCACTTAACCTAAAAAAATGGTTAATCGGTTTATATCTTAGCATCATATAAACCAACACTAAATGACTGGAAGATATCAAGTAGGTAGTAAGTATTTCTCACTTCCCCCCCAGGTCTTTATTTTTCAGGCACACCTGCAGGAATGGAGGAAGTGAGGAAGAGAAGGGCTCACGATAATTTGAGATGGAGAGAAAGAAGTGAAAGTAATGCCTTCCTGTCCTTCATGATCCACTGCCCTCCACGCCTCGCTGGTAATGCCGCTCATCAGACTCACACCTGAGTGGCAGCAGGAGGAGAGAGACGCTCCTGGGAGACTGACTGCTGAAACAAAAAATAATTCTCTAACAGCACAGTGTGCCCTCGCATCTAATGGAAACACCCCACTGAAGCTGGTCTGCATGATGGATGAGATGTTCAGTACTTTCATAGTGGCGTCTGATTTACCAGGCTGCAGGCATGTGTACTAATGACCTTGCTTTATCGTACAGTGCTCTGTTCTCAAAATGCTGTTAGATTACTATCAGAAGTTGTGTTTCCATTTATTCAACTGATGATTTGATGCACTCCACCTTCCTGGTTACCACCTTTCAGACAATGGCTATTTTCAGAAAAGCAGTGTACTGATTACTAAATGCCAAGTTCTGTCTTGAAATTCTAGATGGTGCAGGTTGAAGGGTCGGTAATGCACACTGATGATATTCCTAGCGACTTGACACAAGTTGATTGGTTCATGTTGCATATGCAGCCAATAAGCTCGCTGTTTTACATTTAAATGGCTGGTTAGCATTTCACCCTCCACCTCCCCAGCTCCACCTGTATAGATCTGCTCCGGGTTATTATGTATGCTATTTGTGCAGAAGCAGTATATATCTTAAATACTCACAACAGCGTATTGGCGTATGTATTGGCAGTAGCAGGTCTCTTTGCAGCAGCAGCAATAGTTTACAACAACAGCAGCAGCATTTCAGCAACATAGCAGATCTATTCCACTAAGACCAAATACTTTAACACTAACATTTTACAGTAGAATGAGAGTAGAATATAGCCAAATCATAAAATGTAAAAATGTTGTTCTCTTATTAATATTTTGTTAAATAAGATAATACTCAATTTGAGTGTATTGATCATTTGGTGATAAAAACAATATTTTCATTTAATAAAAAAGAAGAGTTTGTCAGTGTCCCCTGAATGGTTGTCCACCCTGTCCTCTCAAGGCCATCCCCTTTACTGACATCAAGACAACAGATTATTTTGTGTCTTCAGAATTTCAGCGGCTGAGGTGATTAAGTTGGTGACTTTTCGATTGACAAATTTTTTTTCTTACTTGCTTTGCCAAAGCTTAACATGTCCACCCTGTCGGCATTAAATATGCCAGAAGTGATTAGAATACAGTATTTTCAAAATATGTAAGTTTAAATACCAACTACGGGGGGTGATATATCAATGTGATTGAGAATGTAATTATATTATTCATTATTATTATATTAATAATAATATATGCTTTGTTTGTTCTGCTTTATGTGTCCACCCCGTCATGTGTTGGTCCATCCTGTCGTCTTGATATTTTAAAATAATATTTTCAATAATAATTTAATCATATCTGTATAATCCATTGTGTTCAATAGCTAGGTATGGGGGTAATAACATGCAAAAAAAAAAAAGGTTTCTCCAAATAAGAAAAAACACGTGCAATTTCTATGAGTTTCTTTAAAAACACATGGTTTACGTAAAATCTTTTATGTATTTATAATTTGAAAGCAAACAAAAAAACCTGTTTAGGAAAGGGACATCATACCTTTCAGAAAATATAATTTGCATTTTAAAATTGCAATGAAAACGTATTTAACAGTTATATGTCCATGACAGGGTGGACATATCTTATGGTTTATGCTTTAAATATTGGCTGATAATTATCTAAAAAATGTGTGGTTGAGTTCAGCTAATATGTTTCTATAGTACTTGATTGTCTACTGTTTATGACAGTAGTAAAGTGAATGGGAAATTTGTGAGTATTGTGAGGGTTGAAAGGCACTCTATGGTGATATTGACCCTTGTACATTAGTGGTCAAATTTTGGAATAATTAAGATTATTTAATGTTTTAAAGAAGAAGTCTATTGTGCTCACTAAGGCTTCATTTATTTGATTAAAAAATACAGTTAAAAATTTAAATTTTTTAAAATAACTGCTATCTATTGTCTTTCAAGACTTCTTTCAAGACTAAAAAAAAATCTTAAATGAATTCAAATATTTGACTGCTAATATGAATGCATACATTAATTCTGGTTAATGATTAAAAAATATATATTTTTTTAATCATTACTAATGATTAAAATGACACTAATGACACTTTTTTAAAAAATCTTTTAGTTTTTGCTGTTGCCCCATTTTCTTAAAACTGCCTTACAGCAGTATAAAATTGCCTTACACCATAATAAAATCACTGTAATGAATGGCTGCAAATGGCCTGTTACTTTCTGTGCATTGAGTGGCGTCAGAATTCTTTATAGCTTTTATTCAATATAGCCATTTTATATGATGTCATTTAGTCGGTTCACCTTATATAAGGTCTTTGCTTGAGAGTTTGAATATTGTATGTGTGTCCTTAATTTTCTTGTGACTTTTAAAAATCCGCATGATATTTTCAGGCTACTTGGATCGCTAAATGTCAGCCCAGCTCACCAAGAGAGACACCAACAGCACTTCTGCAGATCTGAGGCGTCATCGAGTTTCTTTCAACCGTGTTTCTCACCTCCCACCAGCAGGTTTGAGTAGTTCTCCATCAGGAGACATTTGAATTATGCAAATGAAGTAAATAATACACCACTCAAAGGCAGGTGCTATTATTAATTTTGACTGTTTTAATTAATCTGTTGTGATCTAAATGAATAATTAATTTTTCAATAATCATTTCAAATGTTGTCTTGAGTGCTATGTGTCGGCAAAGGCTCCTTGGGGGGTCAGATCAAGTGTATCTGTATCTTGGTGGTTCAGTCAGATGAAAATTCTGTTGTCAAATGTACTTGTCATTTTGGACCCCATTGACTTTCAAATAGGCAAAGTGAGCCTGGGTTGCTTGTTTCAACTAAATATTTAATCATATGGTGATTTGTTCCCTTATGTTTTAGGGTCTGACTATCTATCTTGCAGTTTGATCTTCAAATCAAACTTCATTTGATTCCTCAAAGTCTCTCTCATGGGTTGTGCTAGGTCTTTTAGCCTTTCTGGCTAAGGACATTTTTCACAAACTGGTGAAGTTTTTGATAAAAAGAAATACGAAGCACTCATAGATGTTTCAAAGAAGCCCTCTCTTTTTGAACTTAGCAGTGTACTGTTTGACATTCTGCTGAAACATCAACCTAGGCAGGCTGGGTTGAAAGAGAAACTGTAAAATGGAGGTTTCTGTTCAAGGTCATTGCTTTGACCTTGGTGGCAAAGAATTTAGTTGTGTTTTCTCACAGCAGGGGGTGGAAAGAGTGTGAGAGGCAAGAATCAGGGAACTGAGAATAAACTAAGTTAGACCCCTTCGATCTGTCACTTAGGCTTTGTTCAGACAGGCAGCAAAAATCCGATATTTCCGTATCCGTCCACAATCTGTTTAGTTCAGAGGTTCTCAACCTTGGGGACAGTATCTGAACAAATGGATCCAATTTGATTACTTGCACAATGACAGTACGGACATCCTGTCCTAAAGATTAGATTTTAAAACAAAAGCCATGGTCTGCCATGTCTATTTTTAAATATCTACAGAGAAATTATTGATGCATTTGAGTGATTTATAAACAGCTAAGACTGGTAGATCTTTTTTAGCATCAAATGTTGATGCCGTACATATTCTATTGACTATTTTTAAAGCATGCATCTCATGTGGAGTCACCACCGGAAATGTTAGTGTTTCATGCTATCTAGATAAGAGCGCTTGACCAAAATAGAAAAACAGCCTATCTGATACATACCAATGACTTTTATACAGAATATTTTATTGATTTTCAAAAGAGATTAATTCATGGCAAGTGACTAGTTTCTTTAGTTGCTCAGGAATGTTTTTATTCTACTATAGAAACTGGAATTCTGTATGTTTCACGAACATTTCATACTTTAAATCAAGCATGCTGAACAGTGGATGTTGGCTTTGCTGTTTTTGTTTGTGGTACTAGCCTTGTTTAAGAATAATGAGCCACCTAATCTCATTAGAGCCCTATTAAACACCGGTGTGTGTTTGCAGTGACTAACAAATGCATACAGTGTTAATGATTTAGTATCTGCATTAAGTCCTCTAATTAAAAGTATTCAAATAACAGTTTTGGCAGATTAATTTAACATAATGCACCAATATTTTAAACCAGAATATTTTCCAGATTACCACTTTCTGTGAAGAGGATACAAAAATAAGGACTAGATCAGCTATAGATCAAAGTAAATCCAAATATGATATAATCTGTTGTAAATTGTTTATTATACATAAGGTTTGTACATTTTTGAAAGTAACAGGGCTGTAGATTTAGCTAAGATGTCACTCGGTTTTGTCAAAGCTAGTTTGCTTTATCGGTTTGTACTTAATAGTGGTTTAAGAAATTAAGAAAAAAAAGTTTGGCTGGTCAATTTTTTTTGGTCACACTATATTTTAAGGTCCAATTCTCGCTTTTAACAAATTATTAACTGTGACTTTTGCCTCAGTAAACTCCTAATTTGCTGCTTATTAATAGTTAGTAAGGTAGTTGTTAAGTTAAGGTGTTGGTTAGATTTAGGTATGTAGAATATGGTCATACAAAATATGTGCTTTATAAGTACTAATAAACAGCCAATATGTCAATAATAGGCATGCTAATAAGCAACTAGTTAATAGTGAGAATTGTTTTACTAAAGTGTCACCTTGTGTATAAAATCATAAAAAGAGATTATTTATAAATGTTACCACTTCCTAATTGTCACATTTTTTTTGTAAATGGAAGGGAAAAATGTGGTACCCATCTAAATATTTTTTGCTAACTAATAATAGTTATTAATTTAAAGGAGTAGTTCACTTCTAGAACAAAAATGTACAGATAATGTACTCACCCCATTGTCAACCAAGATGTTCGTGCCTTGCTTTCTTCAGTCGTAAAGACACTATGTTTTTGAGGAAAATATTCAGGAATTAATGGGCTTCAGTGGTGCCCACGAGTTTGAATGTCCAAAATGCAATTTCAGTGCTGCTCTAAATGATCCCAGCCGAGGAAGAAGGATCTTATCTAGTGAAACGATCAACCATTTTCTAAAAAAAAAAAAAATACTTTTTAACCTCAAATGCTCACCTTGTCTAGCTCTGCGCATGCGTACACTGTGTAATCCGGGTCAATACAGTTGGGGTATGTTGAAAAACTCCTATCTCAATTTCTCCTCCATCTTTAAAATTGTTCTACATCGCTGCAAAGAAAGTCAAACGTCCTTTACAAAAAAGGGTAAAACAGTGATGTAGGACAATTTTGAAGTTGGAGGAGAAAATGAGATGGGAGCTTTCCGACCTACCCTAACTGTATTGACGCAGACTACATAGAGTACGCATGCACATCGCAGAACTAGACAAGGCAGGCATTTGAGGTTTAAAAGTATATAATTTGTAATTTTTTTTTAGAAAATGTCCGATCATTTTGCTAGATAAGACCCTTATTCCTTGGCTGGGATCGTTTAGAGCCCTTTTAAGTTGCATTGAAACTGCAAATTGGACGTTTATACTCGCTGACACTATATAGTCCACTATATAGAGATTGTTCCTGAAATGTTTTCCTCAAAAAACTTAATTTCTTTAAGACTGAAGAAAGAAAGATATTAACATCTTGGATGACAAGGTGGTGAGTAAATTATCTGTAAATTTTTGTTCTAGAAGTGATTTCTCATTTAAAATACTTACTATAATCATCTGAAAATCAATTCAATAGATTGTCAAAACTAAGCCATTGTTGATTTAATTTTACAGTCAAGAAGGTCAAGAGTTGTGACAGACCAAAATTACCATTTTAAAGTCACCATGAATCACAATTGAAGTTTTTTTGCCATTTAGTATGAATATGTTAACCTTAAGGTTAGCTATAAGCTAGTGTGCTCCAAAATAATGACAAAATCATGTACAAGACATAAGCATTAAAAACTTGCAGTCTCTAAATTCCGCCAATATGGATTAACGATTTTGATGACATCACCCTGCACTTCAGCTTCTCATCATTTCTGTCCAATCAAATGCTCCGAAGTGTCCCGCCCCCTACACTATAAATACAAACAAAGGCTGTGGCTGAAATCGGTCACTTGTTCACAGAATTTGTATTTTCTGTACAGTGAATGGTATTTTCACATAGTGCACTATATAGGGGATAGGGAACGGTTCAGACAGTGTAAATATGCTTTTCGTTGGGGCTACTGAAGTCTGGTTTCATGCTGTGTAATGCAAACGGCCGCAGTGTTCTCACAGTCTGCACCGGTCTAGAGACACGGTAGCAAGGAGCGGATTGTATGTGTGAACCAGCCCAGACCACAAAATGTATCAGACCCATTTGAATTCTGAAAGGTATATTTTATAGCAATATGGATGAGATAGTGATATAATGAAAACACATTAGCTGTTTAAAAAAGGGGGCGGGACTCCTTGAAATTTCCCATCCTGTCTTCCTGTTTCAGTTGAAATTAAGTCAAGTAATTTACGTCATGTGCTTCAGAGCGCTTCAGTGGACCTTTAAGTAGATGAATATAAAACCACCTGCTTTTCATTCTGGGTAAACCTTTGGCAGATCATAGTTTATTCAACATATTTTACAGTGATTGATTTGTCCTAAAATGGGACACCAAAATGTACTTTATTCCAGTATTTCTCGAAAGTGCAGACTACTGCTTTCACATCCTCCCACAGTTTGTCGTGAACAGCATTTGTATGTCACCAAACCCCGAAGACATTTATTCTCAAACCCTTTCCAGTGTTTGTTCCCACTTTCAGTCTGAATTCCATCTTCTGGCAGGAGTTCACGAGAAAAGTGTTGGGTTATGTGTCCCCTGCCCCCGTCCACCCTCTTCCACTATTTTCCCTCTTTCTGTCTCTCTCCCTTGATCTTTTTTTGACTGAAAGTGTAGTGCGTAGGGATTTCCTCCACCCTGTGATTTGCAAGAGCTTGGCAGCTGTCGTATTCCAGCATGGAGAACAGAATGAATTATGGGAGCCCACCGGAGCGTGATGCTCCAACATTAATGAGATACATCAACGCATTAACGTAGTAGGTCTGCGTTCCATAACAGCAGAATATATAGTTAGAAAATCCCCTGTTGAACAACATTAAGATGTGAGACGATGTGAAAAGATGCTCTCTTTAGAAACTTTTTTCTTGAAAATAGCAATTATGCTTTTATGGCTTTGCTAATATTATACAGTGCCGAGTATATGCATTTCAAATTGGTATTGATTTTCACCTCTTCATGCATGAGGTCTGATGTTTTAGTTACTATAGAGTATATATTGTTTTTTCATGCTTAAAATAGATAATGAAATTGCATTATGCAAGTCCAGGAACATAAATGAAGACAAAGGGTGCGAAAGAGATAGATCTTGGCTTTCTAATTTTCTAACTTCCCTTTAAGCTGTCTCTTAAAGTGATTCTCAGAGAGCAGGTCACCACAAGGCCATCATAAGCTTGTTTCACATTAATGTTTGAGGATTTCTTGTGTCTCCCAGCCAGTCCCCTAGACAGCCAATCTTGCCATGTTCTGACTCTGATGGTCCACCATAGAGACTTCTAAAGGCAGAGCAACAGGAGAGCTGTCACAATTGCATTGGTGCAGTCACTTTCTACAAGCATCCTGTAAATGCTGTGTGAGGAAATGCTTTTTAAAACAAAGCTTTGCCTCTTGAGTGACCTTCATGCCTGCCATAATCCCTGTACTCCCATGCATTCTTCAAGTAGGCATGTTTAAAAAAGCAATCATATTCCCATAATCTCTGTTAGATGAAATGTCATCATTTTGACACTGAGAATTTCCAGGTCCCGAACCCTGAGCAGTTTAACAGCTGACTGTTTGATGCAAATATACTATATATAGTAGATGATACGGTACATGCAATATGCAGTCAAGCTAGATTTTCGGTACTTAGTCAATAAGATGCACATTAGTAGTTATTAAGATATTAAGCTTTTTTTATGGTTATTGGTATCGGCCATTTTTAAAACTGATTTTGTGATAAAATAATTTAAAAGCATTTAAAGAAGTGCACTTCCAAAACAAAGATTCACATATAATGTACTCACCCCCTTGTCATCCAAGATGTTCATGTCTTTCTTTCTTCAGTCGTAAAGAAATTATG
>JAHKKF010517707.1:0-77862 GCA_019740295.1 Labeo calbasu | reverse complement strand
TTTTGAGGAAAACATTTCAGCATTTTTCTCTATATAATGGACTGATATGGTGCCCCGATTTTAAACTTCCAAAATGCAGTTTAAATGTGGCTTCAAACGATCCCAAATGCGGTTGTAAATGAGTCCAGCCGAAGAAGAAGGGTCTTATCTAGGGAAACGATCGGTTATTTTCATTAAATAAAATACAATTTAAATACTTTTTAATCTCACGCATGTCTTGTCTTCCCCTTTAAAAAAAGTTTTTGTCAGAGCCCTTGTTATTCTTAATTTTGACATTATTTTCATTTTTACATCAAACATATATATATATATATTGCTTCAAAATATCAGTTATCGGTGTACTTGATCTGTAATAATCGGAATCGACATCGGGCTTGAATAACACATATTGGTCGACCTCTAATGCAGATAAAAAGTGCATTCATGATTCAGAGTTTTGTTTGAAGCCTAGTACTAAATACATTTTCACATTTTTCACTTTTCAATGTTTTCTGTACAACCATTCACAAAGATTCATTGCAATATTTCACATCTTTTTGTCTAATATTATACTGTTGTGCATCATATTTGCTTAATGAAATTCATTTTTTTAAATCATTATTATTTTTTGGGAGCTGATTCCAAAAATAGTGCCTGTTTTGCTTTAGTATGTCACAAAATAGGATGATTTTGTCTTATTTTTGATTTCGTAGCATTAAAGCCAATACATATGTAATTTCTTATTTTGTTAAAAAATGTGCAAGATGGAAATTTTTTATTTATATTTTTTAAATCAGCAACATAAAGATATAATCGGCCTGGTCAATTATCGGTGATGATATTAAGCTTTTTTTATGATTATAGGTATCAATCTTTCTAAAGCTGATTATTGGCTGGTCAATTATTAGTGCCGATATTAATTTTTATTTTAATAGTTATTGGTATCGGCTATTGTCAAACCAATTTGCCAATAAAATAATGTAAAAGCATTTAAAAAAAGTTTTTGTCAGAGCCTATGTTATTTTTCATTTTGACATTATTTTCATTTTTATACCAGACATATATATCTGTTCAAAATATCAGTTATCGATCTACTTGATCTGTAATAATCAGTATCGACATCGGCCCTGAAAAACACTTCGGTCGATTTGTTTGAAGCCTAGTACCACATACAATTTTCTTAAAATATGCTATCACATTTTTAACTTTTCAGTATTTTCTGTACAACCATTCACAAAGATTACCTGCAATATTTGATGTATTTTTATTATACCGCTGTGCATCATATTTGCTGAATGAAATTCATTTCTTGCTTCTTACTAATTTTGTGCTGAATACTAATTTAGAAACAGTGTCTGTTTTGCTCTAGTATATCAGACTTTCTCACTATAATAAAATATGACATTGAATTATGATAAATACGATATATACTGTAGAATTTTTGATTTCATAGCATTAAATCTTATATGATTTTGTATTTTGTTAAAAAATGTACATGATGTAAACATTTTATTTATATTTTTTAAATCAGCAACATTAAAAAATGTTATATTAGGTCTTTTTTATATATATTTTAGATTTACTCATCACTGTCAGAAAAAAAGGTACAGTTCTGTCACAGGGGCGGTATCCTAAGGTACAAAGTAAAAAGGTACAAATATGTACTTTCAAAGTACTAAAATGTACCTTTAAGGTACTTATATGTACTGTTTAGGGGTAGGTAAGGTACAAAGATGTACCTTTTCACTTTTGTACCTTAGGGTACCGCCCCAGCGACAGAGAGTGATGGATGCAAAATAAACTGTGACTGCTTTAAATGTCAATCAGATGATCTCTTCCTCCTTAAAATGGGTAGTTCTTCACCAGAATAAGATACCATGTGAATTGGCTAAAATAAGCTGGCATTTGAACCAGACTTTATGTCGATAGTGAAAATATACCTGGCTGATTGATGCTCTGTGAAGGTCAGTAGGTCATCTTGGACATCTACCAGGCTTTTTATGTAGCGGGAGGCAATGATGTTGTGTCCTTCAGCAGAGGTGAAGAGATTGGTGGCAGTGGTGGGAGGGAACTCAGATTTGTCAATGGTGGGCTTGAGGTGACAACCAGGTTGAAATGTCAGTGACAGATGGGAAAATTAAAGTGCAGCGTTGTTGGCAAACAACTCATTTCAGTGGCATACCAAATCGTAGATTGACGAGCTACATTTAGTCTTAAAGGGGTCATGAAACGATATCCATAGTAAAATTAAATTCTTACAGTAAAATTAAGTTCTTACTGACACGGTCTGGAACTTCATAAAAAACCTTTTCTGCGGAGGCAGAAAACATTTTAATGCATCCTTGCTGAATAAAAGCATTCATTTAAAAAAATCTTAGTAACTACAGACCTTTCAAACATTAGTGTGTTTTTATTTTGAAAAGCCATTATAATAATTGTTATTGATGTACAAAGTCATATACTCATGCTTTACATTTTATTTAATATATTTAATGCATAAAGTGATGGTTACAATTAAACATTTAGCTGAACTTCAGCTTCTTAACTTGAGCTTTGATTAAAGTTAACTTAGTTTTAATGTAATATTCACAAAAAATAGTTTAGAGTTTAAACCATAATTGGCAGACCCCCTGCGGTAATGCTGCAGACCCCCTGTTAAAAATTCATGATTTATATTTTTTCTTTTAAGTGTGTCTTTTTCTGTTTGCTTTGCCCTTTTACTATAATCACAAAGTGCCATATAAAAAGGCATTATGAAAAAATTAAAATATAAACTGCACTGTTAATATGTGTGACTGGTATTAAAGATAATGATTACAATTAAATTTGTCTGTTTTTTAGTTTGTATAGCATAGGCTTGCAGTTTTTTCGATTCTACCTCCCATATCTCAATTTCACCACTGACTTTGATCATTGTGAAAGATGTAGGAATAACTTTTCTCAGGAGCTTGCTTGTTTTGTACAGATGGCTCTGAGAGACACTCATGTCTAATCAACGAAGATTAATAGCTTCGGAGAGTTATGGAGTTGTTACAAAAAAAGAGAGAGAGAGACAGAGGAAGAAGACAAAAAGATGATGAATCTCATTCCCTACAGGATTAAATTAAAAATGAGTGCGCAACACTTAATTATGATCAAGATAATTACAGATGTTGAATATTTAAAAGCCATGAGAACTTTGTCTTACAAACGTATTGTACCATGTCACTTTTAGAGGTGCATATGAAGATAAAACAGTATGCTTTGGCTTTAGTTTAGCCTGTTAATATTAGTTTACATTTTCATAAGTTTACAATATATTATTCTTTTCACCTTGAACCATGTGCAGATATTTATATTAAGCTACATATATTCAACTGAGCCTTACAGCATCATAAGAAAAAGAAAATACATATACTTCTTTCTCAGATTATATTTACTGATGTTTCAGACAAGATGGAAATGTATTGTAATGAAGTAAAAGCATTACGTACATTATTGGATCTCAGTTAAAGGCCCTAGTTTTGTGTTTGTGGAAATAACAATCAATCAAACCATCTCTGACATGAGACACATGAATTGGCCCCTAAAGCAAGGCGTCGCGATTTAATCAGCTTCAGTGAGAGGCAGGTAGAAAACGAGAGTGAAAGTGCAAAACGAGAGGAGAGCCCCATGAGGTTCATCTGAACTTTCAAAGAAATCCAATTAAACGAGGGAGATAAAGAGGCAAACACCAGCAGGGTTCCCTTTGTCTGTGGCTCTTTTCGTACAAAATGCTATTTGCTCACTGCATTGCCAGGAGACGTTAGGAAAATAAATAAATAAATAAATGAAAAACAAGCCCGGTCTGCTGCTATTGAAGTTTGATGTGTATTTTTTGTGCACGGGTTCAAAGTGAACACAAACCGTGGTGCTTGGCAAAGCAAAACGAGCACCAAGGTGCTTATCACATCTGCTAGTTTTCAATGAGTTGCGATATACCTTTTCTCTGCATGTGACATGAGACGTGCTCGCTAGATCCCAAAATAACGTAAAGGAAGGATACTCATTATTCACACAGGTCTTGTGCATCTAAACTTGTGTAATGTAAAACCAAAGAGAGTATTTGTTGGTGATTTCAGACTTGTTATTTGTACTATTGATTTGTGTGACAGTAAATGATATGCATGTTGAATTAATATTGACTTTATGTCTTAAATCCTATTGGTGTTTTTCTAGTTCTGATTGTTATTTTTACAGTAGATAGAAAGATAGATGGATGGACGCATTTCTAGCGTTTTTCTTGTTCTGTTATTTTTGGTTCGTTTGTCTTTGCAATGATGAATTACAGACTAAACAAACAATGGATGGATCGATGGATGGATGATACAGCAGGCACACAACGTCATAAGGCGTTGATATTTGGTTAAATTTCGGTTGCGACGTCGGGTGACAAAAATTCAATGTAAATTCAATATCTAATGTCAATGTTAAATTGACGTCAAATACCGACGTCAGCTGATGTTGATATTTTGTTGTTTTTAGGTTGTGTAACCAAAATCCAGCGTTAAGTTAACATCAAATACTGACGTCAACTCGATTTTTACTTTCAACCAAAATGCAACGTCTGTCCGACGTCATGTCCAACGTCAACCTGATGTTATATAGACGTCCGGTGCCTGATGGATACAGTGGATAAGTGGATGTAATAATGTTTTTCTTGTTGTTCAGATTGTTATTTTTGGTGCATTTGTCTTTGCAATGATGAATTACAAACTAAATGATGGATGGATGGATGGATGGATGGATAGATACAGTAGATATATGGATAAAGATGGATGGATGGATGGATGGATGGATGGATGGATGGATGGATGGATGGACGGACGGATGGATGGATGGGTGGGTACGATACTGATGGATGGATAGATGGATATAGTAGAAAGATGGATAAAGATGGATTGATGGATGGATGGGTGCAATATATACCGATGGATGGATGGATGGATGGATGGATGGATGGATACAGTAGATAGATGGATAAAGATGGATGGATACAGTATATAGATGGATGAAGATGGATGATGGATACAGTAGATAGATGGCTAAAGATGGATGGATACAGTATATAGATGGATGATGGATACAGTAGATAGATGGCTAAAGATGGATGGATGGATGGGTAGGTGCAATAAATACAGATGGATGGATGAATAGATTGATACAGTAAATAGATGGGTAAAGATGTATGGATTGGTGCAATAGATACCGATTGATGGATGGATGGATACAGTAGATAAATAGATAAAGATGGATGTATTGACACAATATATACGGATGGATGGATGGATGGATGGATGGATACAGTAGACAGACAGATAAAGATGGATGGATGGACACAATAGATACGGATGGATGGATGGATAGATGCAATGGAAGGATGTACGGATGGATGGATGGATGGACACGATGGATGGATGGATGGGTGCAATAGATACCGATAGATGGATGGATATATGGATACAGTAGAGATGGATAAAGATGGATGGACGGAATAGATACAAATAGTTGGATAGATAGATAGATAGATAGATAGATAGATAGATAGATAGACAGATAGATAGATAGATAAGTGTCGATACTAATGGATGGATGGATGGATACATAGATAGATACAGTAGATAGATGGATAAAGATGGATGGATGCAATAGATACCAGTGGATAGCTGGATACAGTAAATAGATGGATAAAGATGGATGGATGGATGAATGGGTGCAATAGATACGGATGGATGGATAGATGTTTGGATGGATGAATGGGTGCAACAGATACAGATGGATGGATACATACATTAGATGGATGGATGCAATAAATACATACAGATAGATAGATAGAGATAAAACAATAGACAAAAGCTGTGACCATGAGCTGCCAGTGTGGCTCCACTCGCTTCCATTACTGGTTAAGAGCCATGGCAACAGCGGACTAGCAATTACATTATGAGATGATTGGTCTTAATGGAAATACTTTATGTTGTGTAGATTTGAAACTGCATATCCATATATACAGTCCAGAGTGGAATCTATTTCCTTCTCTTATAGACTCTTATTAGGTTAAACATTGATGTGCTTAATGTTTGTGTGGTTAAAAATACATTTTTCTGTTTCAGTTCAATGTACAGAGACAAGGAAGTTGAAGGCTGATTCCCCCTCTAGAGTGATAGATAGATAGATGTTGTTGAGTGCTTGTAAATGTTTTAGATTATAATAGATACAATAGGTTATAACAAAGAGTGCTCCCAAGATGTTTTCTTTTAAATTCTGAAAGAAATGAGTTTAAAGCATTTTTTTTCTGTTGGCATTCTATATGAAAATAGCCCCTTTCAAGCTGTGCAACTGAATATGAATAAAATCACTCCCGGGATTAATAGTGTCCTTTGATGTTTCTTGGGGTTTTATGAAATGGTTAATTTCACTGCAGTCTTCCCTCATGCTAATAATTTATGTCCTCTCTTGTCCTTGTCTTCTGGTTGGCACTGCATTCTGTGATCTGTAGCTCGTCTATTTCTTGCGTCCTCTAAACCATAGCCTGACAAGCTCAGCACTTTTACTCTAATCAAGATAATTAATAAGAACAGCTCTAGTGTGAGTGTTGATTCCAGTCCCTGAGAGCATATATTTTAGCAAATGTGTACTTCTTGCTGGGATGTCATCTCATTATTACTTTAAAGACCTGCCATATAGAGTATGTTGTGCAAACAGTCTTTGTTTTTGCACCATGAAGACATATGTAGCATTAGCATGCTAGCGTGCTGAAGAGAAACATACTGCATTACTGCAGATACTACAGTATCTGCTTTTTTGATCCATAATTTCCAGGTGAAAGGAAATATTGGCAGTAAAACTCCAACAACTTGTATTCCAATTCCAGAGTTTTTTTAGCTAACTGCTTTCCAGAAGAACTGCTGTTTTTTAGTTTTTTTTTTTTAAATTAAGAATAGCTTATCTCGCCAAGCAACATTTCCCCAACACTGATAGTGTTGTTATAGTTCTGTGGTAAACAGACCTCACTGATAAAAGCTTGGTTCGCAGTTCCTAATAAGAATGCAAGATTAGTCTTTGCCATTGTGAAGTCATCAGGCTAGCCAACAACTTCTGAAACCCCAGGGAATTACCATTTCAAAGGCATCCATTCATTTACTTTGTCTCCTTTGCATAAATCTCGTCTAGACTCTTGATATTGAGTGGACTGAACATCTTAACTTCAATCTGAGCCAATTAGGTCTTCCACAATAAGTAATTGGTATTCTGATAGGAGCCTGGTGGACTACACGTGGGAGGCTGTCTTGGCTATAGAGAGTTGAACTTAAGTGGCCCAGATGTTTCATCAATCAGTAAGATAATAAGATATCAAAGAGGTGCTCTGGGATGGTGGTGATGCTCCACCAACTCTTGAATTTGTCTTCTCTTTCTCCATGTATGCCCTGCTTTAATAAGCATGAAAAGCTGATTTACTTAACGCCGCTTTTCTCGGAGGCCATGGAAAGAGAGAGAGAAATTTGGGTTCAGTGCGTTAGGCTCAGTTATCAAATTTCTATAGGTGGCTGGCAGTTCAATTTTGCAGCCCAGCAGAGCTTAATCCAAAGCAATGCAGTGCATGAAGTAAGAGAGCGGATTTTCTTGGTGAAAATGGGCTGTGATATTTAGCACCACCATATTCAATGGCAGCGGAGCTTGTGTAAATATGTTTTTAGTGCACACTGGGGCTGCACTATCTGCTGTCTGGATACTTTAAACTGCATGAAGCACAGCTAAGCTCCTTCTGTATCTTAATGTTATTTTGGGGCTGCAAACACACCAGAAAACAAGGCATTACGTAAACCAAGGCACTTGAGTACACAGATTGAGCATGTTAGGCCTGTTCATGTACATCAAAACCTGCTGTGTGACACAAACGTGGTCATATGGCCCTGTTTATACTTGGTATTAACATCCATCTCAGGTGATATGATCATTGCTGGTAGTAAAATGCATATTTTAAAGGGTTCACCCAAAAATGAAAGTTCTGTCATTATTTACTCACCTTTATGTTGT
This sequence comes from Labeo calbasu, assembly GCA_019740295.1. NCBI lineage: Eukaryota > Metazoa > Chordata > Actinopteri > Cypriniformes > Cyprinidae > Labeo > Labeo calbasu. The sequence continues at coordinate 69,831 of JAHKKF010517707.1, read as the reverse complement.
TCCAAACCTGTAAGCCAGGGTGGGGAACATTCATCCTTGAGGGCCGATGTTCCTGCAGAGTTTAGCTTCAACCCTAATCAAACACACCTGAACAAGATAATCAAGGTCTTCAGGATACAGGTTGGTATTTTTTTTTCAGGGTTGGAGCTAAGCTCTGCAGGGACACCGGCCCTCCAGGATCAAGGTGTAAGACCTTTGTTCATCTTCTAAACATAATTTAAGATAGTTTTGATGAAATCGAGAGCTTTCTGACCCTGCATAGACAGCAACACAATCGACACATTCAAGGCCCGGAAACTACCTGATCTCATGATGAAAACGTACCTGTGGGAACTTTTTCGCAAGATGCGGACTACGTACCAATAAGTAAATATCACTGCAGTTTCCAACAAGAATGAACACTAGAGGCGATAAAACAGCGAGCACTTGTAATCATATCATACACAGTTATGATTACAGCTGCATATGTTTCGATTTAGGATGTGGAATCCTTGGGTACAAATCCTGTGAAAAACATGACTCACAATGAAAGAGCTGAAAGACGAGATCAAAAAACAAGCTATAACAGAATGATTGCGTTTGCGTTTTTACGTCACTTTTGCTTTTGTTCATACTATCGGGTAGATTTAGGTATAATGCAGATGGTATGTTATTTTAAACTACCACGGAGCATTAGAGTTATGGGGGGGGACACCACTTAGCACCACTTAGTGGACATTGCACATCGAATATGTGATGAAACGTACATGGCGCTGCATATTTCACAAAAAAAATCCCACAAGTACAGCGCGAAAAGTTGTGTTTGATTTGAACAGATCAATCAGCATCTTGAAGCAGTGTAGCTAGCCTATGCCATCAAAATCATCGACTTTTTTAAAAACATTAAAAATCTTACTTGTAGTATATAAACAAATATTGTCAAATATGTCTATGAGGTTCTGCTGACAAAACAAAACAAAACAAAACAAACAAACAAAAAACTTGTCACACATTTTTTGACATTGACATTTTTTATTTTAGTTATTTCTTAAATGCTTACTTTTTCTTCTCTAAAAGGTTTTATGTGTCTTCACCACATGCCACTGTGGGATTGCCTTCTTCATGCATGTAATTCTGCTTTATAATTTGACCTATTGGAACAGACTTTTTGTCAGTGGCATTCCTACAATGCCTTAAAATGCTGTCTATGTAGGCATCTCACTAGGCAATAGAACAGAGCTATTATTTCTTTATAGGCCATAAACCGTGCAGTGCAGTGTCAGTTTAGCTGAAGGTAACCGACTTTATCTCATGCTGTTTACTGCTTATACATGTCTTGATGCCTTTTTCACCGTTTTTGTCGCATCGATTTGGAATCTTCCGACATTTGGTTTCCAACTGAGAGTGTTTTGTCCCTGCTTCCCAGTGTCGGTAAAATGACTAAGGACACGGACTTACTAATTGAGGTCACAGGGTCTCTCCAGCGGTGCTTTTCTAATCTCCATAGCCTTCAATCTCACTCTTTATAACATGCTGAAATGGAGAAGTCCTCCAGGGGTAACCTTTGAAATTAAATGGCCCATAATTCTACTGATATGTGTCAGCGCCTGTCATTAGGAGGCGGGGCGTGTACAGTACGTGTGTGTATCTGTGTGAGCGTGTGGCTGTCTTCTCACCTGTCCCAAAAAGCTGCAGGTCCCAGAAGAGCTGCTTTCATTGCTCTTCCATCCCAGAGCACACCCTCTTTTTACCATTTGCGTGTCAATGGAGCTGTCAATCACGGTGTCCCTAGGCCATAAAAAAAAATATCAAGCATAATTCCGAGGATGAATCTCAATTTCAGGGCCAAAAACTCTATCTCTCAATGTGATGCTGCTCAGATGGGAGTTTGATGATACAACACTCCTCCCAATCTTTCCTCTTCAGCCTCATTTACACATCTAATCTCAGAGTCTGTTGAATGCAAATAGATATTTCCTGACTGACAGACATGCAGATTTATGGGAGATAGTCTGGATAGGCGGTTTAATGCTTATATTCTTGGAGTGTTTTATTCATTTACATCACGTATTAGACAAAAGCAGAATTTAGAGAATTCTTGGAAGTCATTCATCATGATTTGCATGAACTGCAATTTACAGTGCATTTAGTCATGATAATGTATTGCTAATGCTAAATCTCACATAAATTGTGATTCATGGAGCCATTCATACTTGTTAAAAGTGTGAAAACATAGAGTCATAGTGCTGAGTGTTGTTGTGGTGTGTTTCTGGATTAATAATGCATGATTAATGAATATAGCAATAATATCAAAAGGCAAATGTGTGATGTTTTGGGTAAATACATTTTAGTAGTAATTTTTACAAAAATAAATATTAAATAATGTAACTGATGGACTTTTGGAAAAATGTAAAATTATTTATGGCCTCAGAAATTATGGAAAGAGGCGTGATTTTTTTTAGACTTGTATTTGTTTGGTATGACAGCAACATTTAATTCTTAATACAAATGATAAAACTTGAAAATGTCTGATCTGACAAGAGACCCTAGTGGTCAGTTTGCTCTGAACGGTTTGCTTGGGTTGAATATTGCCTGAGGCTTTAGAAGCTCCCGGCAGTCTGAGGCCCCGGGGCCTCCTGAGTCATTTCTTTAAATGTGTGTCCTCCTTAAATTAATAGTTGACTAAAACATTATATAATTTAGGCTAGGCACACTCTTGAAGATTTTCAGGTTGATTTTAAGCCTGTTTTGCAACCCTAAACAATCGGGGGCATTGCCTGATTCGAAGCTTGTCGCAAACAATTTTTTGTCCAAAAAATCCTCTATTGTATGTCATTACAATTTTTAACCCTTTGAGCGGTACGGTCCCACATGGTGCATTCTAATTTCTGTGCCCCTGGGAGTACAGTCCCACATATGAGATTTAGAACGTTGGGTGACATCACATAACTGCCAAATTCAAACTGCGCTTTCGCGCGTTGGCTGGCACTGAGCCAGAAAGAGACGAGCTCTGCACTTGTGATATAATCACAACTCTGCAGCGTTTTTAACCACATAAGGCTTATTTTTGCTTTCAGACATTTAAATACACATAAGTACTAGTAAAACAATACATTTCGAGTTTGTAAAATACACACAGATGTCTATGGAAGCAGCAAATAACAATCCATTCAAATATAATTTGCGGATGTATTTTATTTATATCACACACACATAGTGTAAGTAACTAAAAAATTTACTATATTCCTCTCCCAGTTCACCAGCCACTTACTTGCATGTATTTCGGAAGTAACTGACGAATTTACGTGCTGTAAATCCGGCTGACAGGACTCTCTGAACGGCAGCGCGAACAAACATGGCGGCGCACATCTCACGTTATATATCACGATCAAGATAATTTATAACGGTTTTTAAACGACAAAACACACTCATTTACACGTCTTTGTAAATCGAAATATCGGATAGTTAATTACATAGTAAGCAAGTGCATGAATATTTTAAATAAAAAAAGGAAAAACAAAATAAAAGTCATTCTTCTGTCATACAGTTTTATTGTGGCTGCGGTGTGTCACGTGACATGCATGACGCGTCGCCATGGAAACAATGTAAGGGCAAACGTTCTAAAATAACGGTCGCCTAAAAAACTCAATCTGGGGGGTCAGGTAGAATATTTAATATTTAATATATATAGAATATTTTTAAACTCATCATTGAAAGGGTTAACTGCTCCCGATCAAAACAAGCATCCCTAAACTCAAAACATAAATATCAAACATGTTTGATATTATTTTCTAATTTGTTTTTATACTGTACAACAGAACGCGCACCAGAAGAGCCAGCTGACAACGTCGACTGTCCTCGATGTGGTTTTCTTCTCAAGTCACGTTTGATCTCACAAGTCTCTGTGAAATCATTCCTACAGAGAAAACACAGTCTGACACCAAGTGTACTTAATATAAAGTCTTCCTCCCATACTGCTGCTGTTGTTTCAGATGAGATGTACAGCTGAATTCAGGTTGCACAGAGATCCACCTCAAGAGATTACCTCAGAAACGTTTCTTATGTAAGATGTGATGGGGTTTCTCCTCACTAGCCTTATGCAGGACCCAATGGAGACCATTTAATTGACATAGACTTTTCATGGCCGCAGGATGCCAATTGAAGCCTGGCTCTCCTACCAGCTGAGTGCTGTTCTGAGACGAAGAAAGCAGCTGAGTATGAAAAGGCCACCCTTCAGCGTAAATGATAATGGAATTGATTTTTTTTTTCCAGCAGCCTCATGTTTTTGTGGAACAGGAAGTGCGTTCTTTGGTGCAAAAGCATGGTAGTAAATGGATATGCAGAAAAATGCTACGCTATGCAATTAGAGCTCTAGTTTCTTGATTTCCCACTTGCACCGTTAAAAGTAACATAGGTGTCTAGAGCACTTTACTTTCATTAGCCTTTAGACGAATGGGAATTTGGGAAACCAAAACAACGGAGATAGTTCTTATATAAGAGTCAATATCTAGCATTTAGGTGTTTTCGTATTAAATCTTGAACTTTTGCAATCTTTGTGAGTAATAAAAGTTATAAAATTGCACCTCCAACAGAGAGGTTTTCTAATTCAAACTCTCCATTCCAGCTTGGACCTAATTATGGAGCTACAGGCTACTGGAACTACTAGAGTTGTGTTGAGAGAGATACCAGATGTTGAAGGAGTGTAGAAAGCAGCTGTTTATATCTTCTCTGTCGCCTTTGGTTTCTGGCTCTTCCAGAGCTGTCATTCTGAACTTGTTCATTAAGATAAATCATTGAGCTCTTAAATGGGTGAGGGAAGACATCTAAATATTCATGTCTAATATGTTTTCTTAACATGCCATCAATGGCAAAAGACTAGAAATTATGTGATTTTTCATTATAGGCAGGACCTTTTCATTGCACCTTGTAAAATGGCCTTACTTACCTTGGTCAAAGTAGTGGCATATTTCTTTTTTGACAGGAATGAATACAAGGCTGTGAGGATTAAATGAATTGTTCATCTGAAATCTTTCCAGAAGACTCTCAGTAAAAAGAATGAAACAGATTTTGTTCTCAAAAAATGTTAAAACTTTTGTGGGTTAAGTTCATTTTTGAATGGAACCACAAAGTACACAACTGACGGGCACTTCTTTTTCCACACACTTGTGTGTGTTGTTATTTATTTATTTATTTACTTATTTTTCTTTAAACCAGTTGGGTTTTAGTAACTATGGTAACGTTAGGGAAATGTTTTACATCCAGTCACTCTCTTTCCACTAGAGTTGCTTCCATTATTTTTGTGATTTGGTCACAACTCTGTGCACTCTGTGCAATGCACTCTGGAGTTTTAAAGGCTGGTTAAGATTAATATTTGAAAGATGAACTTATACCGCAGCTGGACTCGTTCATTAAATAACAACTGTGACATCCTGTTCTGATGGAAGTCATCATCTTAAATGTTTACTTTAGTTACTGTCACTATGGTTACCTGCATTTTTCACCTTCCACTTGATGAGGACATAAAGTAAACCAATGAAAAAGTCTACGACTGCAAAAAATTATTTCCCTACTTTATTGAGCCGCAGATATAAATTGTTGTTTCAGAATTTGTGGGAGTCACTCCTGTAAGTAAATATAGGCATGTGAACTGTAATTAACAATATTAATTAATCCCTTCAGCAGACCTAATGTTAATGATTGATTGACTGATTGATTGATTGATTGATTGATTGGTTGATTGTATTTATCCAGTAAGATTTATCAGTTTAATCTTGCAGAAACCTTTCATGTTTTTTTTTAAAGATTTGTCAGAAAATGTGTAAATGAAGAACAGTGTCAAAAGAATGTACAATGAGAAATGAAAATAATGTAAAATGAGGTATGAGATTTTCAGACTGGCATACAGAATTTGCTAAAGCAAAGCAAGTGGTTACACTCAAAAAAACTCATCAGTGAGACTTTGTTTTTAAGAGAAGTCTCTTATGCTCATCAAGGCTGCATTTATTTGATCAAAAATACAGTAAAAAACTGTAATATTGTGAAATGTTATTACAATATAAAATAATAGTTTCAATTTTAATATATTTTAAAATAAAATTTATTCTTGTGATGCAAAGCTTAATTTTCATCAGTTATTACTCCAGTCTTAAGTGTCACATGATCCGTCATCATTCTAATATACTGATTTATTGTTAAAATATGTCTTTGTTACCACTTTTTTTTTTTTTTTATTAATTTAACACATCCTTACTTAATAAAAGTATTAATTTCTTTCAAATCGATAGTGTAAATGGCATGGTAGTGTATATTGTTAGAAAAGATTTCTATTTAAAATAAATGCTTTTTGACTTTGTATTCATCAAAAAATCATGAACAAAAGTATATTAGGAGGAAATCTGTTTCCAACACTGATAATAAATCAGCATATTAGAATGATTTCTGAAGAATCATGAATAATGAAGACTGGAATAATGATGCTAAAATTCAGCTTTGATCACAGAAATAAATGAGATTTTAATGTACATTAAAATAGAAAAATGTTATTTTACATCGTAATAATATTTCACAATATTATATTTTTTTTCTGTATTTTTGATCAAATGAATGCAGCCTTGATGAGCATAAGAAACTTTTTTAAAAACATAAAAATCCTGTGTATAATATATATAATATATACAGTATCTTAATTATTTAAAAACAATCAAACCAAAAAGCATGTATTTTTTCTTTGTGCACTGTGGCTTAGTTTATATTCAGTATAGGTTATATAAAAAATAAATAAATAAATAAATAAATAAAAAACAGCCGGTATAGTAAGTCAAAATACTGTTGTATTAAAGATCTTGTGAAGTATTGCTTCTGAATTAATTCTTTTTACAAAGATTGTTAGATATCTTAACTGGAAGATAAGATAAAATACTCCTTAAGAAGACACTTTGCAGAGTACACTATGGCCCGGTTTCACAGACAGAACTTAGACTAAATCAGGATTAGGCCATAGTTCGGTTAGGACATTTAAGCAATTTTTATAAACGTGCTTAGAAAAAAGCATTACTGTTGTGCACACTGAGACAAAATGAAGGCACCGATATATTTTAAGATCAGTCAGTGCAAATTTATTTCAGTTGAAACAGCTCAGACTTACATTTTAGTCTGTGAAACTGGGGGCATATAATCTATAAGAATCTAATTTGTAAGATATCTTTCTGTCCTGCACATATTAAAATTCCTATTTCTGTTTTCCTTCAACCTCAATAAACAGGAGATTTTGCAGTCTACCAGAAAGCATGAACACAAAACCATAAAACAATTATATGAAATCACTTTATTATCCATGTGTCGGTGATTCCATTTGGCAGGAATGTTACAGTCTAAAATCTGTCTATAACGGGCATGCAGTGAGGCCTACAGGTGGAGCGCTCAGAAAACACAGAGGACACACAGAAATATCATTTACAACCTCACCTACAGTGCACATCATATGCATGCATACAATTCATCAACAAAGAGAGAGGGAGAAAAATCTACAATGGCTTAAAAAATGCACCAAATAAGTAACAGAATTCTTTCAAAATACAACCACCAAGAGACAGGAACAGGAACAGATTACAGACGGAAAATCACACCAAGATAATTTATCCTTTTTAACATAGAGGAAACCGCGCAGGACGATGCAGTAGAACAGTAGACACGTACATTCAGATAACAACAAATGGAATATTTCATAATGTTACTGTGTTAGGCAGTATCTTCATTAGCATCTGAGAGACACGGAATGACTTTGAGTTAAATGCGTGACTTACATTTAGAGAACGTGATGATGACTATGCAGTTTTTTTTCCTTTACTCTTACACAGTACTGAATACAAAATGTGTTGAGGGAATGAATGAACATTTCGTTGATTGTTTTTAGACTTTAAATTTAATTGTGTGATCATTTCCTTGTTCGGAATCTTTTAAGGACAATCACAGAACCAAAAGCCCAGAGAGCTGAGATGGTAATCGCATATCACACTACCTAAAAGAACAACATTCAAAATAAACAATGGTAGACGTTCTCACAAACAGGAACACTCTTTGGTTTAATAAAACAGGCGATGATAGAATGGGTGATGGGTTTCGGGCAGTATTTATTTGTCAGTGCAGCTGATGGAAATTCACCAAGTCATAGAGATCGCACTATGAGATCGGCAGAATCAAGGGCAGTTGATAGTCATGTAGAAAAATCATGTAACTGCAAAATTTGTGCTCAGAAATGGCCTCCGTTGATTGTAAAGTACACTGAGTGACGTTTTAAGTCATTTGCGTGGAAGGTTGCACATATTTCACAAACGACTGTATGTTTTTAGCTGAATCTCATCTCTCCGAAAGTGTTACGGCTGACATCGTCACTTCTGGTGAGTAAAGGCCTTAAACACAAGTGGCAGTAAAATCAGACAACATTTAAGATGATTGACCACTAATATGAAATTTAGCATCTGAGCAACTGGCTAGTTTGCTTAGCTGTTGACGGACGCCATTCTAATCTGCAAGCACATTCATATCATAAACATTAATATACATTTAATTAACTCCATGTTTCTTGTGGTTCGTGGCAGGACAGAACGCTATGACATCACTGTGACCAACCGTGTGCTAAAACAACACTATTTTATTAACTAAACTGAGTTTTACTTTTAAAGCACGGCTTATATGCTTTCTAGAGACACTGAATAACATTATTTTTTTTAGTATTCAAATGCACACAAGCCAGTGTGGATCAAATGGAATGTCTGGAATATTCGGAATGTTCAAAACAACAGAATGGCAGCTTGATTCCTAGTTGTATTTTTCTGAATCGGACAATTTGCCTGTGTTTAGACATACACAATGATCTGCGACTAACACGTTTTCCTGAATGCGTTGTTATTTACAATAATTGCGGACGTAATATAAGCATACTCTATCAAACCATGGCGTAGCTTATCGTTTTTTCTTAGTAAAAAAGAAAGGATGGAAACACAATCTGACTTTGCGTCTTTCAAATCTGATTTCTCATAATTGAGGAATTCAGTCCCGCTGTTTTCCCTCTTTTCAGTGCAGTTACGACAACGAGAAATAACGTCATACATAAACTAGCAACAAGCAAGCATAAAAACACAAGTCAGATCCTTTCGTAGCTCATAAAACAAGAGCCAGGCTTCGTTTAGAGACCCTAAACAACTTCTTCTCAAGTTTTCTTTTACTAAGCTCGTTAGACTGATACTAGGAAGACGACACGGCATTTGCACACAAACATTCTCTAGCAAATAAGCTGAATACATAACCATGAAGATTGTCTGTTATTGCTGATCTGGGATCAGAGTCCCATATACAACCAACGGACACAGGACATCTTCATTCAGAAACAAATATTGCACCATTGTCACTGTCTGTTTACGTAAAGTGTGCTCACAACTGTGTTGTGAGAGCTAACGTAAATAAATGTAGACACTACGAACTAGATTCTACTGTACAGCAGTGAAGATGAAGAGATTATATATTTATATATATAGCCCTATTGATCCAATTGTAGTTGTATGTGATCGATGTCACCCCTCACATTCTTAAGTACTGTAAAAAGCACAAATAAGTCAATTCAAGATGAGCGCTAAGCGCTAAGGTTTCACTCGCGATGGCTAGCTAGCACATGTGATTCCATTTTAATCGATCAAATCCAGTTTAGTAGAGATGTGAATGTGCATGATAGTGTAATGAGGGACTTGCTTTATAGTTTCGTAACCTTCAAAGGAAGATCTACACAGATGTGAGCAATACGCTATTTAACACTGGTGTCTGTCGGACAACAAAATCCAAAACCAGAGTTATTGCCTTAAATTTCAGTGTATTTCAGCTAAAAATGGCTAATGAAATGGGATACAGTGTACTGAGGACAAAGAAAAATTGCTAGCATGCTTAGAAGAAAACAAAACAACCAGATCATGTGTGATATCAAACGTTCTCTTCCATATTACAGTTTTCAGTCATGTTAATCTGTCAGATGATGTGGCAATTCCTGATGACAGCAGGAGCTATATGGATGATAAATGAATCTGTATACAGTATATATCTATAAGTATACCACATTGATTCATCAGTAATATCTATAACAGAGCAACAATCAAAAAATATGATATGATTGGAGAAATGTCTCCAAGATAAATTTATGGCTTTTACTCATAGTCATTGTTTCTTTTATGTATATATATCTATATATATATATATATAGGTATATATATATATATATATATATATATCGATATATATGTATATCTGTAGTCATATACAGTTATATATTTTTTTCCTTTGCTATTTACAAACAAAATTAATGAAGCATGGAGAATATTCTTGCTCTAAGGTCTGGACTCAGGAGCATTAAAATTGTCAGAGACTGATGCAATGTAACATTTCTAGTGCACACGTATTTTCCTCATTCTTTTAATCAGAAAATGTCACACGTTTTGCAGTTAAAGACAGATGTTATGGCACATTTTGAGTCCAGAGATCTTAGAACAAATGTGAGAGAAGGGACGGGGAAAGAGGAGGTGGATTTCATGACATTAATGTTTCCCGTTTTATCACGACTTGTCGTGGAACGCTGTTACTTTTTATTGAACATATCTTGAAGCGGGCCTGGGAGGAACTTCATGACGGTGTCCACGATGCTTTCCTCCTCCTCTTCTTCATTGCCGCAGCCGGCGGGGATGGCTTTCTTGGGACGGGTCAGACTGCCTTCTGATGCCTGCTCCATGGCTGCCTGGGCTTCTGCCTCCTTCTCTTCCTTCTTCTTAATACCATACTGAAAAATACACAGCAGCATGTTAGGCATTTTCACATGTGGCCTTTGCTTGTTTTATAAGCACATTTCTACAGTATATCCATTGTTGTTTTTCCTAAAAACAAAAACGTAAGATGCATGGAGACTTTGGTGGCTAGAACAGGACAGGCCATTTGCTAAATGAATCACTTGCAGGACTATTTCCTCTTAATTAGCATACAAATGTTTGAGCATTGGAGAATTTTGGCTACACCCAATTCTAGATTGTCTCATGACCTGGATTTAGAGACATTTAAATGGGAATGGTGTTGACTTTGTCCATAAAACCTTGGCAAACTGCCACTTGGCAAGTCAGTGTAATAATTTGGATCTGACAGTTAGCTGAGTGATTCACAGAAGCTGCATTTAGATCCGAGACACTTTCTCATTTACAAACAAATGCCCTAATTTTAAAGGGTTGCCAAATATTGGCAAGGTAATCCACTTCATTAGAGAAGTGCTTAGACGACAAACGGTCCATTTCATCTTTGTTTCAAACCCAAAGTGTCTGAGGCTCGTTAATTCATGTCTAGTCTGTTTTAACCTTTTGGCTACATTAGAATAACCAGCTCATGCTGTTGATGTAGCCTTCTCTTTTGATCACTGAGGCTGTATTTATTTGATCAAAAAATGAATATTATTACTATTTAAAATATATTTTAAAATGTAATTTATTCCTGTGATGCAAATGTAAATTTTCAGCATCATTACAGTCTTTAGTGTCACATGATCCTTCAGAAATCATTATAATATGCTGATTTGCTGCTCAAGAAATATTTTGTATTAATATTGCATCAGTTTAATGCATCCTTGCTGACCAAAAGTATTAACTTCTTTTAAAAAAATCTTCCTGATCTTAAATTTTTGTTTGTGTACATGTACTGTATATTTTTCACTCATACAGTCTACAAATAGATGATGAGCTCTGTTTCCTGTATCACTTCGGGAATCACAGTCACACCCTGAGGAATGAGAATGTATAGTAATGGGATTTAGGGAGATTTATATGAAGGAATGATGTTTAGGGCAGGGCATTTATCCACTTTAAGACTCTCAGCTGCTCTACGACGTATATAATTGTGACGTTTTGCCAATAAATGGATTAAACAATGGATGATTTCTGCCTCTGTCTACTGAGGTCACAAACTAGCTCATGCAATCAGCAGCTGACCTCCTAAACAATGATTGTCTGCTTTTCTCAAAACATCTCTCTACTTGCTCTAATGTGGAACACTTATGTACGCATGAAATCTTATTAATGCAGCTTAATCTGAGAAATACTTCAATGGGTTACTTGAAGAGAGTGCTTGGCAAACTCAGACGTCATGGATAAGACATAACAACTACCCTCAGTATTGCAGTCACGTCTTGTACAGAATGTGGAGATGCTGCCTTAATCCTTGTGGTAAATTAGACCCATGGGGTGGTGGCTTAGTGGAAAAAAGACAGGCTTTTTGGCCTCCCATCCTCTCAACATGGCTTTGCATAAAAATGCATCTGTTTTACTCCAACTCTGTTTGCTCACAAAAAAAAGATCCTCCATTTTGTGCAACCATGCGTACAATCTCTGAGATTCAGCGGCCCAAGGTAAATTATCACGACAAATTCGTAAGTGGCAAGTCTGTTAAGCAGAATAATCATTTTTAGCTCTGACTTCAATACATATGATGAAGCAAAGCATTTTTGCAAGTAACTTTCATTAAAAAACGCATTAACCAACAGTATACGTAGCGATAAAGTATTATATATTAATACACATAGTATCATATAAAGTATTATGTATTAATAAACTAGGCTTATTTTATTAAAAAATAATTTTAAAAACTGTATGTAATGCAGATGACTAATGTACAGTCAGCTACACTCAGCTAAAAACGTAATTCCTGGGTCTTTCCTTCCATGACAACTTTTTCCTTTTTTTTTCCTCCATATTGTCACAGAAAAGCAGCCATATGGTAGTATGAGGGAAGGGACTCAAGCATAGTCAATCTCCACAGCCCCCACAGTAATGGAATGCTTGCCAGAGGTAGACTGTTATTTTTCCAGTCCCTCTGGTTCACAGTGTGCGCCTCAGGGCCCGTCCATCCCCATTCACAGCGTACCACTCAACTGCTACAAAGCAGCATTCAGTTTCCCCGAGAGTGAAACAAACAAAGAAAACCCCATAAATAACTTTCACCCTATGTATTTATGTGGGTTGTATAATTCTGTGATGTCATTCAGTCACTTTTTTCAATACTAATTAAATATTAATATAATATTTTCTAAATAGCCTAGATCAGTGATTCTTAAACAAAAATGAAATATGGTTATATAAATAAAATATTTCATATTTAAATACTTTTTATACATTTTACATTTTATATTTCATATGCTGCAAAAAAGTAATTTGATACTCTTTTTTTTTAGTCTTTTTCCAGTGCAAATGTCTAAACATTCTTAAATCAAGATAAATTTATTTAAGATGTAAAATGACAAAAGGTAAAATGACGTTAAAGTCTTAGATATATAAGATAAATATCAAAACTGAGTTTTATGGAAGCCAGTTTTCGTCACTGAATTAAAAATAAAAAGGTAATTGAGACCTTTTTTCTCGCAATTGCGAATCCCATTTTGCCTTTTTTTTTAATCAGAATTGTGTGATACTCACAACTGTGAGTTATAAAGTCAGTTTTGGGGGATATAAACTCGCAATTATAGGAAAAAAATCAGTCTTTTTCCCCTCAGACATTGACTTTAGAATTCATAATTGTGAATTTTATATCTTAGAATTCAGAGAAAAAAAAATCTAAATTCTGAGATACATACACGCAATTCTCAGATAAAAAGTCAGAATTGTGAGATATAAACACGCAATTGCGAAAAAAGTCAGAATTGCAAGATACAAACAAGCAATTCAGAGAAAAAAGTCAGAATTGCGAGATATAAACTTGCAATTGCGCAAAAAGTCAGAATTGGGAGATACAAACATGCAATTCTGAGAAAAAAGGCAGAATTACGAGATATAAACTTGCAATTGCAAAAAAAAGTCAGAACTGCTAGATACAAACATGCAATTCTGAGAAAAAGGCAGAATTGCGAGATATAAACTCACAATTGCAAAAAAAAAAAGGCAGAATTGTGAGATTAAAATATGCAATTTTGAGAAACAATGTCAGAATTGCGAGATATTAAAAAATGTAAAAAAAAAAAAAAAAGAGTCAGAATTGTGAGATGCAAACACGCAATTGCAAAAAAAGTCGAGTGCGAGATACAGACACGCAATTTTGAGAAAAAAAGTCAGAATTGCAAGATACAAGCGCAATTCTCAGAAAAAAGTCAGAATTGCAAAATAAAAACACACAATTCAAAGAAATGTTTGTCCAATCAAAACGCTCGGTTCAAGCGTTTTGACTGGCTTTTCTACCTGCCTGTCAAATATGTATTTGCATACCTCTGCGCACCCTGTTTGCACAAACAGGATACATCATCAGCACGTTCATGTACGCTGTGCAGACAGAGCGAGAATGGCAGGCAAACGTCAACAACCTGATCTTCCTTCCTGGTATTATTTAGTATTATTTAGTATTATTATACTATTTGGTATTTGGTATATATTATACTATTATCAATATGTTTTAGCACTTCAATTTAAACTAAATGAAAATGAGAAAGGCTGCCTTGGCAACTAGCTGAAATAAAAAAAAAAGTTTTATTTTTATGTTATTTCAGTTAATGATAATCACCCAGGCCTAGATTATCATAAGTGATCATATACACAGTTTAACATCTCATAACACTGAATAATTATTTCACGGTACATTTACCTTGTCCCTGATGCCCTGTCGAATCGATTCCCTCTCCGCTTCCATTCTTGCGTACTTTGCCTTCCTCTCCTCCTCCTGTTGCCTGAGGGCTTCCTGTCTTTCTTCCTCCTTTCTCTCAGCATCAGGGTCCTTCTCCTCCTCGCCCCCCAGCATTTTCCCCATGTCTTTGGTCGCCCCTTTGAGAAAAAGAAGGAGAGAATGAGGAACAGGAAATCCACAGACTGCACACCAGACTCAAAAAGAGACTTCCAAAGACATTTGGAGGGTAACCTCTAACACAAGGTGACCTGAAAAGCTGATAAATTAGTTCTCACTGTCATCCGGTTTCTTTTATAAATACTCTCAATGACGACTGCTCTCTTTGTCGGCAAGACATGCAAGTAGGACAGCCGCCAAGAAAAGTACAATAGGTCAGATCGTTATAACAAAAGGACTCCATTAGGGCCATGAGAATACAGGATTTTGACAAAGCAGATAATAAGTTCTGATTGCATCCGCAGCTCACATTCATCAGTCATCAGAATGCTTGTTAGCGCTCCGCAGTGTGACTATGCGAGACGTCGTGTATCTCTCCACTGTTGGTCAAACCGTATTAATGCAACACAATGTTAGGTTGTGTCAAGCTTACTTTTGTTAATGAGGGAGTAATTAGAATTTAGCAAAAGACAAGTGCTTAAAATCATACAATACATACAGTATCCCTTCATGAGCAGCCAGCTGTGATGCCCCTAAATCAGCTGTGCGTGAACACATATTCAATATGCCATTAAATTAAGGGAAATAATGGCAATAATGCACTAATTTTGCATAAGATGAACATTCATTGTCATGATATTGTATTGTAAGTTTAGGAAAAAAAAACTAAAGCGTATGCATTACTTATAAAAAGCATAAAGATTTTTTATAATGTACATACATAGAGTTAGTACACTGACAGGATTGATTCAAGTGCTCATGAAAAACATCCATGTTACTGTTTTTTTTTTTGACCAAATCGCTTATATTATTACTTTGTAAGTCATTTGATGCAAATGTAAAGCAAAAAAATGGCCCTTCCGTAACAATAAGCTTTCAATTTTAAAAGTTATTTGTGGCATGAAATAATTGAGGTATACTGACTTTTTAAGAACTTTATGCCAAGTTTTCTGTTTTTCTTTTTCTTTTCTCTTATCAATATGCATTAATAAGTTTGGTTTCAGGTAGTCAGAGGAGATATGTTTGGGATCACAGGTTTCCCGCAGGCGTTAAAAAGGTCTTGAAACATCTTAATTCTCCCTTCTACAAATTAAGGCCTAAAAAGGTCTTACTTCAGAGCAGAAAGTCTTAAATTTATAAATTTATGCCATTAAATGTTGCATGAACTGCAAAAAATTGAATATCTCCCTCAGTATTTTTTCGTTTTCCAACACATTCTTGAATCAAGATGTATTTGCTTGAGATGCAATTTGAACAGATCAAGTATTGTTTTGAACAAATTTGCGGACATGTACTCATAAAACTGAACAAAATTAGCTGTATTTATGCTTAAAATAAGAACAAGTATTTGCCTATGGAGTATGAAAACTTGTTTCCCTTTGAATTAAGTTTTCTGAGTCCACGCAGATATTTGTTCTTGATTTGATAACAAACTCACTTCACTTTGATAAATTTCTCATAAAAACCAAGACTTCTTATTTTATACTATTTTGTTTTGAAGTAAATGTTTCTTCATTTGGGAATCTTTAGACATTAGCAATTGAAAACGACAAATACTGATGATGATCAGAAGTACAGTATTGGAGATCTGTTGGAAGTTATATTTCAAACCTTGAAGTGTTGCTTATACGAGACATACTTTTGTAAAAACAGCAGAAACTCTGGCTAAAAGTGTCTGCCAAATATAATAAGATTAAATTTTAAAACAGATTTTACCTTTATATTTATCTGAAGCAACTACAATTCAATTTGTTATCCTTTTTTTTTTTTAACCCATTACTGTGCCATTGCTAATGCTGTGCTCTACAGTGTAAGAAAAAAAAATCCATAGAAGAAACAATGTACTGGTATTTTTTTATTTTGTGCCAGGACATTATCCATTAAGTTTATGGACATTTCCAGCATTTCCAGTAACCCTAAGATACATACATACAAAAACACAAATATATATGCTGTAGGTGACAGCAAAGTGTAATAACTTTAAAAGGTTCTGCTGTGGTGTCAGGCTGTAAAACACTTTCCAATGATTTATTTTTAAAAGTATATAGACATCACCAATATCTTGTGGTCACTAATGCTGAGCTCAAGAAATAGTACAAATCTAGCCACATTCAAAACCATACTTTTTGTCCCTCTGCAACCTTTGTGTCTGAGCTACTGTAGGCTGACATAGCAGAACAGAAGTTATCCAAGTTCATGCAATATGTATTCACGTCACATCAGTTTGTGCTGGGAGACAGAACGGCATGTAAATGCATGAAGGGTTCTGTTTTCAGTCCAGGAGTTTTGTTCTCCCTGGATCAGCAGTTGAGGGCGGCACACTGCCACTCCAGCAGTCCATGAGGTCTGCGTTCAACCTCCGTGACACATGGTCTCGCATTTACTGCTCTCTAGAAATTGATTTTAATGAGGGCTGGGTCTTTCTGACAGCCGAGACGTGTAAAGACTTCAGCCTTCAGATCTGACGATTCACCTCTCTTTCATCAGCCCGTGCTGTTCCTTTATTTCATATATGTATGTGAGGGTTTGGAGGACCAAGCTTGTCTTCATTTTGGAGAGGGTAGCTGAGCATGTAGTCATCAGATTTTTGTCAAGCATTCATGAGAGACCCAGTTTTATGGTTTGTGCTTGCTGAAGTCTTGGCAAAAGCTGCTAATAACTAGATTGTAAGAAAGTTAAAGTTAGTGTTTTACTATACTGAACTGAGATTACATAATTCCTTTTTGATGTTTTACTGTAAAAATAACGTAAAATGTATGTGAAAAAAATATGGTAGCAGCAGTTTAGCTTTTACAGAACTGAACTCAAATTTCCAGCATTTATTTTGTACTAATATACTGTACTGTGATTTTAACAGTAACAGACTGTAAAACTTGTTAATTGGTTAATAGTAAGTTTCTGTATACTGTGAATAAATGCAATTATATTTGATGTAATTTTACAGTAAAATACTGTTAAAATTACAGTTTTTGTAAGTGAAAAAGAACAAATCATTATATACACGTGTGTCATTCCTAGAATTCCCTGCATGTAACTTCACATTTGATGTTTTTTCATTGAAATAACTATGTTTCTTCTTAGTTTTTCTTATCAGTTGTGTGCAGTAGGGTTTTATCTTTCATG
The DNA here is from genome assembly GCA_019740295.1 of Labeo calbasu. Lineage (NCBI taxonomy): Eukaryota > Metazoa > Chordata > Actinopteri > Cypriniformes > Cyprinidae > Labeo > Labeo calbasu. The sequence continues at coordinate 51,894 of JAHKKF010517707.1, read as the reverse complement.
TAATGTTGTTAAATTAATGTTTGGTAGTTATCAGTGTATTGCAATGGTATAAAACAGATATTTGCACCTCAGTAGGTTGATATATGAAGATTATATGCAGTGTATGTATACTGATGAACTGTACAGTATGTATACTGATAACCACCATAATAATTCATAATAAAAGAGACACATGATGAATTAGTTCATCATACATGACAGTAAAATTATGCAATAAACAAGAATTTAACAATAAAGATGTAACATCAAACCTAAATGCACCTAACTAATAACAAAAATTATTAAGAAACATCAGTATTTAAACTAAATAGCATCAAATGTAATGTCAGTTTATAGTTTTTCACTGTACATTATAAGATGATTGTTTTTACTTTCAAAATCTTTATTTAACAGTATTTTACTGGATAATTACATTAAATATCACGTTAGGTCTATTACAGCTTTTTATTGTGTATATAGTAAGGGAACCTGCCGTATTCATTCATTTATTTCAGTGTATCTAGGCCAAAACAGGCTGATAGCTCATGCTAACCCTTTTCAGATAGGTCTTTCGGTCAAACAGATTCTGCAATCAACTGTAAACTCACTTTTAGTCTGACTCCATCTGTTATAGATCGCCCACCTTTCAGTTTCAATTCATTTTTGATGAATCTAAGTTCAGCCCTACTTTTTGTTTTTGTAAGTATAATGCGCTGTAAATGGCACTGGCTGATTTTAAATTTAGCATCTGATGTGAGGTCAGAACATAAATTTATATCACAAACTGACTGACTTTTCAGTGTGACTTACTTCAGTATTTCTGTAATTCCAACTAAATGAAACAATTATTCTCACTCGTATCACACTGGAGCCAGCCATTCAGCTTTAGCACAATCAATAGGTTAGTAAGAGGCAGAATTGTACAACTTTATGAGCTTGAACAAAGCATGCCCATAAGGACTGTAGGCTTACTACTGCTCAAATTGACTTCTGGGAAGTCAGAATGAGTTTGTGCAAAATGGGGAAATGAGAGGAAACATGTGTCTGCATTTTTAAAATGCACTGATTTTAGAACAATTGATTTGGCTTTTTAATTTTAGGGTCGGATTAACCTACGCAGACTGATTTGGAGGCGACTGAACTGAAACTACCCACTAGGGCATCCATGCAAAGGATTAGCTGACATAGCCAGAAACTTGCTGAAACCGTAAGATTTCCGTAGAGAGCTGTCATCCTGAATTACCAGTCAAGTACAGAGTATATCCCTGTACAGAACAGCTTTAGCAAACTCGAGTTTTGAAATGAGAATAGCTGGTGTGTATTCACAGAGAATATATTTGGCTGCGGTCGGTGAACTTCTTGAAGGTACAAATAGTGCTTCACTGCAAAGAATATTTTGCTTTTGAATTGCTCAGAGTTGTCTGTATTTGTATCATTTCAGTGTAGGAGAGGAGAAAGTAATGCATGATATTTGACATTTGCATGATACTCTTTTAAATGGGCTAAACCAAATACATTTTATAAATTCTGTGGCTGTAATATAAATTTTTGTATCTTTTTAAGGGAGTTTGCCAATTAAATAGGTATGTGTAACCCATTTTGTACACTGTACTCACTCATTCTGTGAAAATAGTGAAGTCCCCAAAAAAACTCCCATCTCATTTTCTTCTCCAACTTCAAAATCGTCTTCGCTGTTTTACTTTTTTTGTAAAGGGCATTTGATCTTCTTTGCATGCTCACTTTGTAAACACTGGGTCGGTACTTCTGCAGTGATGTAGGACAATTTTGAAGTTGGAGGAGAAAATGAGATGGGAGTTTTTTTTAACATACCCTAACTGTCTTGAACCAGAATACACAGAGCTAGACAAGATGAGCATTTGAGGTTAAAAAGTACATAAATTGTTTTTTGTTTTTTTTTTTAAATAAATGATCATTTCGCTAGATAAGACCCTTGTTCCTTGGCTGGGATTGTTTAGAGCCCTTTGAAACTGCATTTTGGAAGTTCAAACTCGCAGGCACCATAGAAGTCCACAATATGGAGAGAAATCCTAAAATGTTTCCTCAAAAATCGTTTTAATTAACAATTTATTACAACTGAAAAAAGAAAGACATGAACATCTTGGATGACAAGGGGGTGAGTAAATGACCTACAAATTTTTGTTCTGGAAGTGAACTTTTCCTTTAAGAAGATTATATCCATTGGGAATTTATTTTAAGACTGTACCGAATCTAAATGAAAACGAAAAATACTTATAATAAACTCAAAAATGGATAATAACCTTGTATGGACCATATGCTCCAGCTAAAGAAATTTGAAGGAAAAACTAATTTCAAACACACTCAACTGCATCAACTCAACTTCCAGTCCAATTAATATTAACCATTTTTTCCCCCAAAGTTTTTGAAGATCACAGGCGAAAGCAGTCGCTCTGTTCTCCCGTTTGAACTCTAGTGTTTTTTATTGTCTGTTTTTAATTAGAGCTGTTTTCACTGGCTTGGCACTGGCTCTTGTCTCCGCTCCTCTGCAGCACGCGCTGTTAATCTGCGCTCCTGAGGCTAATTAGCTCATCTGATCGTGACAAAGTCGCCGCGTGACACACAAACTCTTTACGGCGTCTCTGTGCAGCATAGCGCTATCTACTGCTCAGCCGCTCATGCATTCCAGACCAGAGTCCCTGAAGTAGATCTCTTCGTAACAAGCAGCTAACCACACTAAAGCTACAATGTTCAAGGGTCTCCTCGTACGTCTGTCGGCCGGGAGGCACCGAACGATTTGAAAGACGCCAAAGTGATGCTTGAATTTTGAAAATGGTACAGTCACATGGGCTGGAAATGGACTGTGTTACATAAAAAGAGTGTGTTTGCGTACGTATGTGTCTGTTGTAGCGGAAAAAGTGATGGAGATGGCATACTTGACAGGTGGCATATCCTCATACCTTTGTGTGCTTGTCAGTGTGTGTCTATGTGTCCTTACTGTGAGAGCAAGTGTGGGTAGATGAGAACAAAATGTGCCACTCTTTACCCGAGTGCCTGTGTAGAAAAGGAAAACATAGCCGTAGGGCCGTGCGCTATGTATCGTGTGATAGCTGAAATGTGTCAGCTGGTGAAGATTTTGCTAAACCATGTATACCACAGTAGATGTATTTGTGCAACTAAGTAGAAGCAGGTGGTCTATCTATCTATCTATCTATCTATCTATCTATCTATCTATCTATCTATCTATCTGTCTATTATTCCTTAATTCTATCTATGTTCTGTAAACAAAAAATGAATTCTGAGGAGAAGTCGAAACTGAAATGTCAACTCAGGACTGTAAGAAAAAAGTTCTGAATTCTGAGTTTATATCTCACAATTCTGAGAAAAAAGTCAGAATTGTGGGAGGAAAAACATTCAAACTGTGAGACAAAATTTTGGAATTACATTTACACTTTCTAGTGTTCTGTTGTTTCTATGTTTCATCTATTAATCTACTATATGTTTCTATCTATCTTTAAATCTATCTTTGTTTTTCCTGTGCTGTGTGTTATTAAAGGAGAAGTCCACTTCCAGAACAACAATTCACAAATAATTTACTCACCCCCTTTTCATCTAAGATGTTCATGTCTCTCAGTCGTAAAGAAATTATGTTTTTTGAAGAAAGCATTTAAGGATTTTTCTCTATATAATGGACTTCATTGGTGCCCCGATTTTGAACTTCCAAAATGTAGTCTAAATGCAGCTTCAAAGGGCTCTAAACGATCCCAGCCGAGGAAGAAGGGTCTTATCTAGCGAAACGATCGGTCATTTTTTTCGGAAAATAAATTTTTTTATTCTTTTTCAGCACAAAAGCTGATGTAGCACAGGCTCTGGGATGCGCGTTCACGTACTACTGAATCACGTCGAAAGGTCACCCGGAACCACAGTGTTCACAAAGCGAACATGCAAAGACTAAGAAAGTGCAAGTAAGTCAAACGCTGTTTACAAACAAAAAGGTACAACGAAGTCGGATGATTCTGAAGCTGTAGGAGAAAATAACATGGAGTTTTCGACATACTCTACCTTTTTGAGCCGGAGTACACAGACGATAAACTTGTGGTGATTCGAAGATGTGATTTGTAATAGTGATAGGGAGTTCGGACCATTTTACTGACTCGGACCTTTGACTCAGCAAAATAAACGAATCTTTTTTCGAGTCATTTCGTTCATTTTAGCAAAATCAGCATCACGTGACAGCCCCATAAGATGAACAAACGACTCGAAAAACCTGAAAACTCGAAACAGGTGAACTAATTCCAGTACAGAACCTAATAGGATATTTGTTTATATCACACTCGCACAGCTACGAGTGTGATATAGCTCATTTAATGCACAGGTAGTTCCAAGTCAGTTTAATCACCATTCTATATTAATACACTGCTTGTATAGCTAGCTGTCTATTAAAAGATTTTAATGGACGAATAAGGCAAAGAACCACCCTATGTGCAGCAGACAGCAGTCTACTTTTATTGTGCATAAATGTATCCCAACCATACTTTTCAAGGTTATTGTTCTCTCTGTGGATGTGTGTGTCTGTGCCTGGGTGTGTGAAGGTCATCTGCACACTGAAGGACTATGAGAGGGGTGACCAAGTCCCCTGTGGAGCTTGGGCACATGGAGAGAGCGCAAACTCAAGGACTCTGTGTTCCTTTCTTGGTCCATCTGTCTTTATCTCGCACCTGCTAAACAGCGAGAGCCCAGCAGCACACCCTCCTCCCTGCCACGACATTAATGTCCAAAGACAGATCAGATACCACACGGGACACCCACAAACATTGTCTCTTCCTCAGTGCCACACAGCAGAGAGGGCACGACCTATTCACTACTCTCCATATGTTACCGGTAATCACGTGTCGTGTGACGTATTTAATCCATCCCAATTAAATGATGATTTATGGTGAAGGTGCTGCAACCTTGAAAAAAATCCAATTATCTTTATGAGGCTTTGAAAATAGATTTTTTTAAGACTTAGCATCCTGTCCTTGATTATCTCCGTAACTCCAAAATAATGATGCACTTTCATACTTAGCAGGGAAGGGATTTGGTGGTATGGTGACTATGTAGGGTAGATGGCAGTAATAGGATTTGCTGGTTGTTTTGTGTGTGATTTATGAACACAATACGCAAATGTTATTGTTGTTTAGTCTTCGACCATAAAAAAACGTTTAATGTGCTCCTGAATTCTAGCAGATTCTGTTGGACCATTTTAGTTCTTTTTTGCTTACTATATATACCCTCGCAATTCCTAGTATTGAGGAAACCAAAAAGAAAAAAACAGTGAGCAATCAGCTTCACCGGTGTGATGTATGTGTCTTTCAGGAGAGGTCGAGTAAACTACGAACTGTGCAAAAGCCTGGAGCCAAAATGGAAGGATTTGGCCAGTATTCCATGCTCTAATGAGAGGTGGACTTTTTTTCTTATGGACTGGGTTAAAGGAAGTGAGGTGTATCTCCTAAATCTCCTAAGAATAGATAGGAGAAGGTGTCAGGAGTGCTATCATGAAAGCCTTTTATCACCCATTCTCTGCCATTATCTTCCCTAACCAGTGTGTGAAGGGCCAGGAAATGGGACTGATTGTGCAGGGTTGGACTGATCCATCACCAGTCTGGGACATTTTACATGTCAGCATCTATCTGTAGGAGTTTAGCAGCCATTGAGGCTGTTATTTCATAATACATGACAATTTGTAAGGAAATTGAACAAAAAGGACAAATGGATCTCATAAATTATCTGTTTTGTTGATATATATTTATCTATCCATTTGTTTGTTTGTTTGTTTGTTTGTTTGTTCGTTCGTTTGTTCATTTATTTGCTTTGTATATCATTGTGTTGTCTTGTAGCTATTGTTCTGTCATGCTGTTGTTTTATCTATAAATCCGTCTATCCATCTGTCATTCTATTTTTGTTCTATTCTCTTTGTTCTGTGTATCGTTCTATCTATCTATCGTTCTATCGTTCTATCGTTCTATCTATCGTTCTGTCTATTGTTCTATCTTTTTATCTATCGTTCTATCATTCTATCATTCTGTCAGTTACTCTGTCTATAATTCTATCTATCATTCTGTCATTTTATCCATCCATCCATCCATCCATCATCCATCATCTATCTATCTATCTATCTATCTATCTATCTATCTATCTATCTATCTATCTATCTATCTATCTATCGTTCTATCGTTCTATTGTTCTATCTTCTTATCTATCGTTCTATCATTCTATCATTCTGTCATTTTTTCCATCCATCCATCCATCCATCCATCCATCCATCCATCCATCTATCTATCTATCTATCTATCTATCTATCTATCTATCTATCTATCTATCTATCTATCTATCTATCGTTCTGTCTATCGTTCTATCGTTCTATCATTCTGTCATTTTTTCCATCCATCCATCCATCCATCCGTCATTCTATCTATCTATCTATCTATCTATCTATCTATCTATCTATCTATCTATCTATCTATCTATCTATCTATATATCTATCTATCTATTATTCTATTGTTCTATCTATCATTCTGTTGTTTGTTTTATATAGCTTTGTGTTGTCTATCTAGCTATCATTCTGTCCGTCTTTCTATCTATCATTCTATCAATCTTTGTTCCATTCTATCTTTGTATCATTCTCTTCGTTCTATCATTGTATTGTTGTCAATCATTCTGTCTATAATTCTATCTATCTATCTATCTATCTATCTATCTATCTATCTATCTATCTATCTATGTATTGTTCTATCATTCTATCGTTCTATTGTTCTGTCTATCGTTCTATCATTCTATCTTTTAGTCTTTGTATATATTTATAATTTTAACACTATCGTTCTATCTTTCAATCGTTCTGTCTTTCCCTCTGGCTATCTATCGCTCTCTCTGTCTATCTATTGTTCTATCTACCTATTGTGTTATGTTGTCATGCTGTCATTATATCTGTTGTTCCATCCATCCATCTATCTATCTCTCGTTCTGCCATTCTCTCATTCTTTGTAACGCCTGAATTCTCTCATTCTTTTAATCTGAATTCACTTCAAGAGTCACTCACTTTTTCTTCTTCTAAATCATATTTTCAGTCTCTCTTCTCTCGTGCAGATCCTCCACCTTTAGTCGTGCGTGCTGGAAGTACTGCAGTCCTGGGCAGCTCAGCATGCTGATCTTGGTGGGCTGCCAGAAATCGTGTACGACTGCAGCTGCCTCTCTCACACTCTATTACTTTCATCTTGCTGGGTACAGAGTTATGGCAGGAAGGCAAGAGCGCCTCGTCCCTCAGTACTGAGATACAGACAGAACCCACTCCACAAAATCTTAACCTGGGGCGAAAGGATTATTCGAACAAAATTCAAAGTGCTGCCATCCTTGCCCAATGATTGCCCTTCACCACAGATGCCGTGTCACGCGTAAAGGCTCGGCAGAGGGAAATGAGAGGGAAGGAAGTCGAGAGAGAGAGGATTGCTTTTGGGGACTGGCGTCCATGGGATATTTAATCTTCAGCTGAAGGATTCAGGGACGCTACTGTAATGGAAGCCTAATCAGTCGGGCTTATGTTCTTGTAACTTTGAAGATTCTTTCAAGGGTCTATGACGAACTTGTGTAATAGAATCTAATGTGGTAACCTTGCATACCAATTACCAAGGATCTCAATGACACTTCCTGCCTAGTGTCGGCTGCTCTGGTGCCTAAAGGCATCAGGGAATATTTCATAGGTGATTATTTTTAGATTCAAAGGGTTAAAAATAGTTTCCCTTTTTTTGTTGGTCGCCTCAGATAAATGATGGAGGATATAAGCCCTGAAAAGAGTGTAGAACAAGATTAATGGGGAGAAAAAAATAACATTCTGGAGTCTCAAGGTTTTGAAATTCAATATAAAAGATAAAAGGAGGTTGTGAGAATGGATCCTACACATTGATGTTTAGGAACTAAAAGCATCTCGGCCCACTTTGCAAATGCCAAAGAAAGAGCCACATTTCTTTTAAAAAAATAATCAAATAAAATAAATAAATAAAAAGTAGCGAAAATTATGAGATGGCACCCACATTCTTATTTACTAAAGCAAGTAGGATGTCAATATGTTGCCTTGGATACGCCAAATGCTTGTGGAGCTGTTTAATTATGCTGTCTTCTTTCATGTTTCTGTCATTTGTGACCTTGAACATTTTCATGAGCTTCTTTTTTCAGATGAGCTGTGCTCTTGTATTAAAATTTATATGCCAGTCAAACAGAGCATTGCTTTAAGGGTTTAACGAAAGAAACTGACAAAAAGCATCTAATCCAAAAGCATAAATTGGGCTTCCCATAATATAAATATATATATATATATATATAAATCACTCTTTTTTCTAAAAAACATTCTCCAACATCAACACCATGAGGTAAAGTTACAGTGGAAGTCCATGTCTCTCTCACCTCCCCTGAGTCCATTGAGTTTTAACAGACCCCCTAAAGCATGCGGTGGGTTTGGTGGGGGGTAATTGAGAATGAATGGGGGATAGATACATGAGAGAAGGCAATACCTCCATATGATTGGATATGACTGGATACATTCGGCTGTGATTGGTTCACGTGATAAATCCCGCCTCTTTCATGCACATTCTGCGTTTGTGAATCAGCCTAACTGAACAATATAATGTCATTAATGGTAAGACTAATTTGAAAAAGTAAGTAAACAACTCACTTACAACTCAACTTACATATAACCAGTTTGTTAAGTCAAAATAAGTCTTAAAATGGCATGAAAACAATCTGTGGGAGTTTTTAGTGAGTAATCAGTAGATTACATAGCAGATGAAATTTAAAGTAAATCTCCATGTCTGTGACCAGTATTTACTAAGTTTTGATGACTGAAGATCCGAAAAATTCAGAAATAGTTACAAGTTAGCTACTAAAAAAGAATAGCTGGACATAAGTTCACAAATAAAATGTATTGTTTAAATTATTACTGCTATTATTGTTATTATTATTTTGGGATAAATGTAAAATGCTTTAAAAAACACTAACTTGACTAGATTCATACTTGGCTAATAAATAGAATATTGCTTACATTGTTAATGTAAAATATTCTGATAGTGTAAGTAATGTTTATATAACATTTAACTAAGAAAATGGACTGGGATGTGAATTTACATTTGATTTAAAAAAAAACAAACAAACATAGAAACATTGGCTTCTTATTTGATAATGATTAAATGCAAAATGAAATGTAAAGGAAACTCTTGTCTGTTTTGATTACCTAACTATAACTAAATGTAGCTATAAATACCACTGAACAGATGATAGAAGTCTCAGAGCATTGGCATTGAATGTTGGGTGTGTTACATGTGAAATTAAAGTATATATGATTAAAAGAGCTTTGATAATTTTGTACATATAGCAACACGTTTCACAGCATCTTCTGAGAGCATTTTGATGTTTCTCCACATCTGTGAACGAAACAAGAATTTGAAAAAAAAAAAAAAAAAAAAAAGAAAAAAAGAAAATTATAATAAACCAGCCTACTCCGTGTAATTAAGGTATCTAACTCACCTATTTACTCTGTAATTTAAAGAAACCCATGCAAATGAACTATAATGAGATAAGTCTCATTTCATTTGCATATCAGGTGCGGCAACACATGCCCCTAATTGTGGATTCGGCAGCCAATTAAAAACGCTTCTCTGGCAGGGTCACCGAGATAGAGCTGGTTATTAACACCTACTCTAACACATTTACACATTAGCATTCAACTAACCAGCAACCGGTCTGGACTCACTTACAAATTACATGCTGCATGTTTGCATTGTGCGCTCTCTTAATTGTCCTTGTCTCACGCAATTAGGATTTTTCTTTGGGCCGGCTAATTGGCATTAAGACTTTTAAGTCTGAAGTGTTCAAATGGGTTTTTTAACTTTCTTTTCAGACTCCTTATTTCCGCTGCTGGTAAAGTGTTAATAGGATGTCGTTTCAAAGAGTGCAAAGACGAGTTCGGAAATATCAAAACAGCTATTGGTTTGTGTTGTGTGTACTGCGGTGTAAGTGTTCATGTGTGATTGTATCTTCTAGGGTGGTGTGCTGTCACCTTACACACTGTGAAAATAGATTCAGATGTGCAAATTAACACATACCTGTGCACTGCACTGTGTGCCTGTGCTGTACATCTTTTATTTGCACGTATACACTGTAAAATACACTTCTATGTTTAACTGCTGATTTTAGAGTAGCTTTTAATTAGGTTGTTTTATACTGAAAGGCAACAGGGGCAACCAACAGGGTGGTGTTAAAAGCATAGCGAAAGGTTTTATGTCACACTACTTCAACTCTGCTCAAATAAAACTGCCGGTGTGTTAATTTGTCATTAATTTAACCCATTTAGGTAAAAACAAAACAGCATGTACATCATAGTGCTATCATAAGGATAGTTTTATTGTCTCACGGCGCCCTTTCATAGCTCATTAGACTTGCTTGAGCACTGTTGTATGTTTGAGGTATCCAGTTTGTCTCAAATGCCTCTTGTAAAGCTCCTTAGGGAAAAAAAGTATGTAAAAAAGTAAACAGAAATATAAAATTATACTTTGCTACATAAAATGTAATATTATACTATAAAAGAATCTGAATAGTAACTCCAACTAGATAAGTAAAGTTAACTTTGAAGGCTGAGAAATCCTGAAAATTTGAAGTAGCTGTAAAAGCTTGAAGTTTGAAAGTTTAGATAGCCCTGCTGAAAAAAACAGCTGAAACTAGCCTAAGCTTGTTGGCTGGTTTTAGCTGGTCAGCAGGCTGGTTTTAGAGGGGTTTTGGCCACTTCCTTGGCTGGCCAGGCTGTTCTTAGCTGGTCAGGCTGGCAGACCAGCTGGAACAACCAGCTAAAACCAGCCTGACCAGCCTAGCCAGGCTGGGAGACCAGCTAAAACCAGCCAATTCCAGTTTAAACCAGCTAAGACCAGCCAACTAGCCTAGGTTGGTTTTAGCTGTTTTTTTTTAGCAGGGAGATTAGAGAGATTGCTAACAAGTTGCTACCACAATTTTAACTTGATTAGTATGTTTCTAATGTGTTGCTAACATGATTAGCATGTTGTTTCCATGTTGGTAACATGTTAACATGGTTTTAGCATGATTAGCTTGTGGTTAACATATTGTTAGCCTGATTAACATGTTACTAGCATGTTGTTATCATGTTTTTATTTTATTTTAGCATGTTGTTAGCATGTTGCTAATGTGACGTGACATTTGACATGTTTTAAATATGATTAGCATTTTTCTAGCCTGATTAGCATGTTGCTAGCATGTTCTAGCATTGTTAGAATATTGCTAACATTTTTTGGGATGATTCACATGTTGCTAGTATGTTCCCTGTTGAAAAAAACAGCATATGCTGGTAGGTAGTTTTTGATGCTGGTTTAAGCTGGTCCTTGGCTGGTTTCTGCTGGTCCTTTGCTGGTTTATGCTGGTCCTTGACCGGCAACATGACCAGCTAAGGACCAGCATAAACCAGCATCAAAACATTAGCTTGTTTTTAGGATGTTGCTAGCATGTTTTTGTGTGATTTAACATATTGTTAACATGACCCTGCTAAAACAAAACAACAAAAAAAGACCTAAAACCAGCCTAAGCTGTTTGGCTGGACTTAGCTGGTTTAAGATGGAAGTAGCTGGTTTTAGCAGGTCTCCCAGCCTGGCAAGGCTGGTCAAACTGGTTTTAGCTGGTTGTTCCAGCTGGTCAGTTAAGGAATTGGCCAAAACCCATATAAAACCAGCCTGCTGACCAGCTATGACCAGCTAAGACCAGGCTGGATGACCAGCTAAAACCAGCCAACCAGCTTAGACTGGTTTTAGCCGTGTGCTTTTTGTTTGTTTATTTGATTGTTTTTTCTTTTCAGCAGGGGAATAAAAGACAGATAAAACCAAGTAAAACCAGATGATTTAGTAAACTAAACTGCTTAAAACTAGCTAAAACCTGCTGATTCAGTAGAAGATTTTTGGTGGTTTTGATAGTCCGGTTTACGAAAACCGTACGTAGGATCAAGCCAACTTAATAATATAGCCTTGGAACGGTTTGAGGAATGGTTGAGTTTATGAAGAATTTCATTGCTGATATTTAGTGTATTAGCTGCATCTCAATTCAGGGGCTGCATCTTTTGAAGAATGCAAACTTCAAAGGCCACATTTTCGAAAGGCCACTAGTCAAACTGAGCGTTAGTAAATGGGATGGTCTAGTCTATGGACGGTTTCTCTTGTCACCTAGCAACTGTGAAAGCTGCCTCTGATGAATGACAGTTACAATTGTACTAGACTTTTTTTTAAGTTATATTCCAATAACTGAAAACAAAACAAATATGTCCTCCTTGGTCCATTTTATTCATAATAAAAAAGCATTTTAGTAAGTCTTAACAAGTGTAATCTGGCATTCTCTCTCTCTTTCTCTCTCAAAAAAAAATTATCCTGTCATCACCAGCGTGCAGTGAATCTTTGGATAGTCTCAGCCACAAAGCATCCGTGTATTGTATCCTTCATGGCCTGGAAAACAAAGGACGAATTTCGAGACTGGATTTGAAGGAGCTTTCAAAATAAAACAGCCTTCATCGTGCAGCTGTGACACATTCAGTCTTCGAATGCAGCCTTCAAAGGATGCAGCCTCTAAATTGGGACACAGCTATTGTTTATTTGAGAAATCGAAGAGGTCTCGTTTGTGATCTATCTTTCCTGTTATTGAGTTTGAATGTTCGTTTTTAAGTGTAACTTTATGGAGGTTTGCATGCTGTAGCAACACTAGTGCCAGTATTCTCTGCATCTGATTGGCATTTGCTAAAATCATATTTTCCTCATGACTGGAGGCCATGCTGTTGTTTTCACTGCTGAGCTCTGTCCTTTCTCATTTCTTTTTTTCTTTCGTATTTCTACCCTGGCTTATAATAGTACGTAATATTAACCTGTTGTTTCTAAATGGTGAAAATTTGTACAGGGGAAATTGCATTTTGATCATAGAGGGAGTTTTACTTTTGTGCTTTGAGGAATAAAAGTAAAGTGAGGGGCACAGGTGGTACAGAAGCGCTATAAATCATTGTGCATTAGCAAAAGTAGTTACACAGAAATCACACTAAATCAGTTTTGTTTTAAACAATTCTAGCTCTGGCCACTGGGGGGATGTTTAATTTTGCAGTAGTTCTTGATTTTATTTTTTTAGCGTCAGTATTAAACTAGCGCTGCTTGTCACATGTCAGTATTAGGCCAGAGTGACTGATAGCTCATTACTGGGCCTGGTAAATGTCAAAACAGGTTGAATAAGGTCAGCCTTAAGTTCCTCTGACTGACACAGATAAAGGTCACAGACAAAGGTCAGACTCAGTGATTTGCCATTAGGACAGAATTACTAGAGCCCTCAAGAAACCAACACCAGGGTGCTAATATTAAAGGAGAAAGACTAGACTCTGCTTTGCTCTTTGTGAATCCAGGCAAAATACATACATTTACAAACACTAACGATTAAACATACATTGTTTCAGCAATGGTATCAAACGTGGAGCAAATGAAGGCTTTTTCTTAAATCTCCTGCCATTTTCTTCTTAAATACATCTGTCTTGACTGAACACATTTTTTTTTAGATATATGTGACCCTGGACCACAAAAGTCATAAGGGTCATTTTTTTAAACTGAATAATAAATAGGCTTTCCATTGCTGTATGGTTTTTTAGGATAGGACGATATTTGTTAGAGATACAACTATTTGAAAATCTGAAATCTGAGTGTGCAAAAAAAAATTAAATATTGAGAAAATCACTTTTAAAGTTGTCCAAATGAGGTTCAAAATCAAAAATTAAGTTTTGATGTTTACAGTAGGAAATGTAAAAAATATCTTCATCTTAATCTTTACTTAATACCTAATAAAAATCGATCATTTTGACCCATACAATGTATTTATGGCTACCGCTACAAATCTGTGCTACTTAAGATGGTTTTGTGGTCCATGGTCACATTTGTACTGTAAAACATGTCAAAATAAGTAATTTCTTATGTTTGGAAGGGGATGCATTATAAACCTTATCAGTCTGGCTTATTAATATTAATTAGGTGACATAATGTTGATCAGGTAGTCCTGATTTGCTAATAGGTAGGAAGCAGATTTGAATAACATCTCCTAATTTGCTCAGACTTTCTCTGAAACCAGAATCAATATAAGCTTAAATATTTCTTATTCTTATTCAGATTTTTCTAAGACCAATAACCTGAGCTTAGCTTTTCCAAATCTTTTTAAAGCTCTTTTCTCATTTTGTACGTCAGCAACTGTCTTTTTAATTTCCTCTTTTAGGAGAAGCACTGGAAACAGATCTTAAAACTTGAACCAAGAACTAGATATGTTTCATAAGCTATAAATGAGAAAAATCGAAGCTCTCAAATTCTCCTCTGCTTTTCACTGGCACTTGACTTTGCATGCTAAAGTATTAGCCTTCTAAATATGCCTTTTCATATTCAGTGCAAACATATCAGCCTCCTCACTGTGACTCCCAGAAGTCAACCATCGATCTTGCAGCCGTTCTGATTCCCAAGATAACTAACATCATTATTCAAATTCGGGCTCGCCTACGTCCCTCCCAGCCTCTGCCTGCGTGTGACGGAATTTGTTTGCATTCAGTTAATCGTGAGATCTATGAAAACTCATTTGAGGACAATCCCATTCTCAGCATGACGCTCATGAGAATGCTACGGACGGGTCAGAGCGACACTCGAAAAGCTCTCGAGTGAGTCTCATCAGAATACATTATTCAAATGCACAGTGTTGGTTAAGCAGCTTGGTATTTGCCCTTTTCTTTCATCTTTTTCTCCCAGCAGCTTTGAAAAAAAGCCATTTGGCGAGACATATTGAAGCATGCGTTGAGCCAATAAGCCAAGGTCAAGGACAACTGCGCTCCATGCAGGTCACGTCATTTGTCGATTCACAGGATTAGACTCGCTTTATCTTGCCGACACCATTAAGGTGGTGCTGGGCTGTTTGACCTGCTGAAAAGAACAGGGTAGCTGTTCTTAGGGTAGCAGAAATGAACATGCAGTATCACTACTTTGACTGCATGACTGGTAGTAAGGTAGTAAGGACATTGTTAAATTAGTCCATGTGATATCTGTGGTTCAACCATAATTTTATGAAGCTACAAAAATAATTTTTGTGCACAAAGAAAACAAAAATAATGACTTTACTCAACAATTTCTCCTCTTTCCTGTCAGTCTTCGACGTGTGTTTACAAGAGTACCACAACGCAACTAGAAAACTTCAGGTGGTATTAGGGGGCGGGGCATTCTCATTTGAGAAGGCGCTTGATTGGACAAAAATCTGTGTAGTGCAGGATGAGTCATTAGCATTTTCAGTCTGGTCTCCTCAAAGACAAAGACTTTTAAATGTCAACTGTAAATGCATGTGCTCGCTTAAAATTGTAAATTGTAATTTTATTGTAAATGGTATAGAATAATCCATCCATAATCCTCTAAAAGAAGTCTGAATAGAGGTACTTTTCTGTGTTGTTCTACATTATTTGAAGAATAGCGTTTATCTATTCTGTTCAGGTATTCATCAGTCTGAGGTGTCTGGTAATTGCAGAGGGACAGGACCTTGACCTGATTATTTGTTTACAATCTGATTCAGAGCTACGCAGAGTCTCAGTGAGGGCGTGATTCTGCAGTCGCTCTTCTCCAAGTCCATTAATCCAGTGTTAATATGACAGTTATAGTGTTTGCGGTTTCTCCTATAACCCACCAAGGCCCATGAAACCACAGCAATGCACAAACATCTCCAAAACTCTCCAAGTTCTCCATTATAATGGTGGGAAGAGTAGAGTGTATACTTTTTGAGAAAGTACTGTATGTCTAATGTTTGATTGGCGATGAGTTGCAACTGAAAAGATGTATAGCCACTGAAAAGTGTGTATATTGACTCTGCATTAAATTGAAAGTCTGAATCTGAGAGCAAATTACACAATGGTGAAAGGCATTTTTTTTAAAAATGTTTATTGTTGATGTGCAAGCTATTAAAATTGGTCTCAAGTTGCCTAAATTACCTTTTGCTGCCCCAAGCAAGCACACTTTTTGTCTAAATTAATGTTTAGAGTGCTAAAGTTTAGTTCACATAGTGATCGAATGGAATGTGTTCATGTAGCCTGCTGTTGCTATGGTTACTCCATCTGGCAAATGCAACTTTTGTTAGCAAGCATTTGGCGTTAAATGAAAATACTCTAACTTTTGTGGTTACTAAAACACTGTTGTTTGAATTCCTTGTATATTGTATATTGTACTTGTATATTCAGACACAATTAGGCACAATTCTGAATTGAAGTTAATTATGCATAAGTTAATTCGTTTTTAATATCACACTTCATCATGTTTCATAAATGTATTTAATTCTATTTATATCATATATATACAGTGGCATGCAAAAGTTTGGGAACCGTGCAGAATCTGTAAAAATGTGAATAATTTTAACAAAATAAGAGATCATACAAAATGCATGTTATTTTTATTTAGTACTGTCCTGAGTAAAATATTTTACATAAAAGATGTTTACATATAGTCCACAAGACAAAAAAATGAAAATTATTAAAATAGCCCGCTTCAAAAGTTTGGGAACCCTTGGTTTTTAATACTGTGTGCGGTTACCTGGATGATCTATGACTGTTTTTTTTTGTTTCGTGATGGTTGTTCATGAGTCCCTTGTTTGTTTCTGAACAGTTAAACTGAGCACTGTTCTTCAGAAAAATCTTCCAGGTTCTGTAGATTCTTCCGCTTTCCAGCATCTTTTGCATATTTAAACCCTTCCTAGTAGTGACTGTATGAGTTTGAGATCCATCTTTTTACACTGAGGACAATTGAGGGAAAAAATGCCCTTGAAGTAAATATAAAAATATGCAGATTTATATGTTACAGCTGATAGAAAACTTAAATATTGCTTCAGAATAAATCATATTTATATAAAAAAACATATAAAATAAAAAAAAAACACACACACGCATAATATACCTTGGTCACAGAGAGTGAGAGTATCACTATTCATTATATTTTCACATTCATACGGTGCAGTTTTGGAAAATGCGAATAATTTTAATTAAAAAATTAGAGTAAGTGGTGAGAGTCAAGGGGTGAAAACTTTTGAAAAGGATGAAGATGTCCAAATTTTCCTTATTTTGTTGAAATATATATATTTTTTCCATTTAGTACTGCCCTTCAGAAGCAACAGAAGATACTTGCATGTTTCCCAGAACGCAAATGAGATACAATTTACCTTGATCCTCAAATTTGAAAAGTTTTCACCCCCAGTTCTTAATGCGTTGTGTTTCCTTCTGGAGCATCAGTGAACGTTCTAACCTTTCTTAATAGTTCTTCTATTAAAATTATTCACATTTTCGAAAACTTACAGATTGCACTGTATGAATGTGAAAATATAATGAATAGTAATACTCTCACTCTCTAAGGCCTGTGACCAAGGTATGTGTTTTTGTTTTTTTTCAAGTATGATTTGTTCTGAAGCAACATATTAAACATATAAGTTGAAATTGGGGTAGAACAACAAAATAACAAAATAAGCAATGGAATATATAACAGGTGATATAAGCAACTCTCTCCACATCATGCACTAGTGTTCTCTCAGTTCTCCATGTGTCAAGCTGTGCTGCAAGATGTACAGTGTACAAAATGTTCAAATGTTTCAAGGACAGTTGGCGACCTGTCAAACATTCAGTTATTTCAAATGTCTTATTACTGAAAGTGAAGATTCTATAACCGTTTGCCAATCCTCTGACACATCAGTGTTTTAAATATCAAGAATTCCCCGATGATAGTTAGTGGACAAGGACATCGAAACAAAGAGAGCCAAGCAATATGTTGTAGGTTTTGATATATGCCGACTCATTCACTATTACGACCTTCTCTTGGCTTGCCAAGGAATATCAATAGCTATATCTTGCAGAGCCAGGCTGTTTATTTCTCCCAGCGTTCCAAGCTTCCGTTTGCTATTGCCTCGTTTGGCTCATCTTTCACAGAAAATGTTTTAGACAAGGACAGCAGCAATGGTACAGGAATACCCAAAAGGCACATGCGGGAGATCTTATTTTAACAGCTCTCTCCTTTTGTATTCAGACTTTAACTTTGTTCTCAAGGCTGTCAGGTCTTGAAGAGCAGTGTTGGGGTTTTTCAACGTCAAAAACTTTGCTGCAGACTTCATTCCTTAGTTAGCCCTCATTATTGCCCACGTCCTTGAACTAGTATAAAAGTCTCAGCAACAACTTTTGTATAACATTTGCATCATTTTGTTAAAATGGCATTTGTATGATACAAACATACAAAACTTTTATAAACATTAGGAAAAAAAAAAAAGCAAGTGGTTCTATGGCAGATGGCAACAGTTGCTCAGATACAATTAGTTAGTAATCTTTTTAAGGTGGGGCTTAGCAAAGGGTCTAAACTCTTAAAATACAATTATTGCGGTAGAAGAACCTTTACTTTTAATGCGTCTGTTTCTGAAGAAAGAATTGAGGAATTACCCGCCTGGCACTGTCTTCCAGGAAATGTACTTAAGAGAGTATTGAATGATTTATATATGGATAAAAGATGACACTTCCTATGGTAGGATCATAGATCCTGCCTCTTGCGACTTGTTTAACCAGAGATACTCACTTTTCATTCAGCCTTGCAGGTACATTAAGGGTTGGAAGCCTGGCATTTACATCACGATAGACCCGGAAAGCTCAGTCTCTCCTCAAGTTATCTGACTCAACACTCAATGAGCCATACGGTGAGTGTGTTGACCCTCTGGCCGATGCTCAAAGACTCACACAGTCGTTGGAGAGATGCAGTTAGTGTACACACTGCCATTGTCTGGATCTATTACATTCGTCATTACTGTAATGCATCTGACAGGACCTGCTCACTTGGAAGATTAACCTTTTTATCCTTGAGGGGAGACTGGCAAATGGAGTGGGCATGGTAGGCTTCTGTGCAAGATGCTAAAGAAAGCAAGAATGAACATGAACGTTGATTTATTTGGTGCCAGAACACTTGGATTGTTCGTACACTTGTGTTAAAAGCCTGGGGCTGAACAGTACGATGACAAGTAGGCTCAAAGCAACGCAAACAAAAGCCCACAATGCCACTGCACCAGCAGGACAATTGGTGATAAAACTAGCATACATCTGTTATTTGTCCGAATAGATCTGTCAAAAAAGTTCTAGAAATCTTAAGGGCTTTTCAGACTATTGCTTTGTGTGTGTGTTTATTTATTTATTTTTGGCACAGCACCAACCCCAAATTGCTGTTCCGAGGGAATACAGAAACAATGCAGCGCTAGAATGTCAAAGCGTGTTGTTTAGCACAAGACAACCAATCACGAAATGCCTCAGTGTTTGTGTTATTAAATATTTATGCACTTTTTAGTCACCAAAATGTTCAAATCTTGTGCTTTCAGTGGTTGAGCTGAAATATCCAACAGTGCTATTTATTCTCCTCACATTTCATTTTTGCTAATATCAGAAAATTTCAGACATCTAGAATTAGTATATTGATTCTGTATTTTTTAGTATTTTATGATTATATTCAAAAAAGATATACTGGATTAAAGGGATGGTTTACCAAAATGAAAATTCTGTCATTAAATATCCATCCTCATGTCGTTCCAACCCTGTAAGACCAAGAATTTGATGAAGTAATTATGACATTTTATCTTGATTGTTAAAGTGTTTAAGCTGTTTTATGAAAAATTGTATCCAAGCACTTCACATAGCAAGAGCAATACTGTACCAGGTGAGCTACTGAGCAAGTTTACTATGCCAGAAAAGCAGTTCATATTGAGCTGGTTATGCGATGTATACATAAATATGTATTAGTTTACAATCCATGCACTGGCAAAATCATTTTGACATCACAGCATAGCATAGTAAATAAACTGAAAATAAATCTTTATTTATATAGCACAAGAAGATCCTAAAATGTATATATCTGGCAACCCAGTGTTACATCTGGTGTTGTATAGTGCGACAATGTTAACCACACACAATTCTGAAGCATTACTAAGAACACAACTTTGAACCAGTTTCACAAAATTTTATTCTTCGCAAGTATTTGGACCCAAACCTGGTCAGGGCTCACCCAGCTTCAATGCATCTGCCAGTACACATTATACTCATGGAAAACAAGTGTTAATATCTTTTCAGTGTTGCTTCTCAAGTAAATGTGTGTAGTTTTAAGTATTTTTAGATATTAGTTTTGTGACCATTTGTGACCATCAAGAAAAATGTCAGATGAGTGGCGTTAAAATTATAATGCTCTGTTGTAACAGTATTTTGTTGTAATAGTATTTTGCAAGTAACTATTGAAAATAAATCTTTATTAATTGTATATAGCATGAGAAGGTCTGGCAACCCAGTGCTGCATATGGTGCTGTACAGTCCAATAATGGTACCCGCACATAGTTCTGAACCATTAGTAAAAACACATCCTCAAACCAGTTTCACAAATTTTCAGTCTTTCAAGCATTTGGACCCAAATAAAAATGTAGTTACTGCACTTACTGACTTACTGCACTGGCTTTTTTTTCACTTGTCTGAAGTGTGAACATCTGCCAGTACACATTATACTCATGGAAAACAAGTGTTAATAACGTATGCAGTGTGCTTCTTAAGTAAATGTGTCTAGTTTTAACTAATTTTAGATTCACAATCTTTTTCAAGGTGAAATTTCCAACGTGTGGCATTGAAAGTGTGTTCAGTTCTATCTGAAACATTATTGTGAATCTGGCAATGTTTTATAATGTCGGTTGCTCCTTTGTATATATTGCACAGTTCAAAAATAAAATGTCAGGTGCATGGCGTTAAAATGGTAATGCTCTGTTGCGTTTGAAAATGTATACCAATTTGCGTAAATCTTATCAATAGTGTAAAAGCAAACGTGAGACAAAAGTAAATTTGCTGAAGCAATCATGCCATTTTAGCTTGCTTCTTAAAGTCTTTGAGCTCTTTTATCAAGATTTGCATCTGGCTGCTTTTCATAGCAAGAGCAATACCAGGTGTGCTACTGAGCAAGTTTACTACGCCAGAAAAGCTGGTTTTGTGATGCAAACATCAAAATGTATTTTTTTTTTACCATATTGACATCATTGCACAGCATAGTATTTTGCAAGGAACTACTGAACCAAATAAATCATATATATAGCATAAGAAGATCTGGCAACCCAGTGCTACATCCAGTCCAACAGTCTAACAATGGTAACCACACACAATTCTGAACCATTACTAAGAACACACCATCAAACCAGTTTCACAAAATTTCAGTCTTTCAAGCATTTGGACCCAAACCTGGCCAGAGCTCACCCAGCTACAATGCATTATGGGAAAATGGTGGCACTGCAGTATCTTTAATAAAAAATGTATTTTGTCTTACTGCATTGACTCATTTTTTTTTTCACTTGTTTGAAGTGTGAACATCTGCCAGTACACATTATACTCATGGAAAACAAATGTTAATATCTCATGCAGTGTTGCTTCTCAAGTAAATGTGTGTCTTTTTTTAGTATTTTTAGACATTTTTAGATAGTTTTGTGACCATTTTCAAGGTGAAATTTCCAATGTGTGGATTTCAAAGTGTGTTCAGTTCTATCTGAAAAATATTATTGTAAATCTGGCAATGTTTTATGATGTTGGCTGTTGTGCATGCATAGCGTAGTTCAAAAATGAAATGTCAGGTGAGTGGCATTAGAATGTTAATGCTCTGTTGCATCTGAAAATGTATACCACTTAATGTAAATCTTATCAATAGTGTAAAAGCAAACATGAGACAAAAACAAATTTGCTGAAGCAATCATGCCATTTTATCTTGCTTCTTAAAGTCTTTGAGCTCTTTTATTAAGATTTGCATCTGGGTGCTCTTCATAGCAAGAGCAATGCTGCACCAGGTGTGCTACTGAGCAAGTTTACTACACCAGAAAAGATGGTTATGTAATGCAAACATCAAAATGTATTTTTTTTTTTACCATGCACTATGGTAAAAGCATTTTGGCATCATTGCTTAGCATATTGTTTTGCAAGGAACTATTGAAAACAAATCTTTATTAATTATATATAGCATAAGAAGATCTGGCAACCTAGTGCTACATATGGTGGTATACAGTCCAACAGTGGTAACCACACACAACTCTGAACCATTACAAATAACACATCTTCAAACCAGTTTCACAAACCAGTCTTTCAAGCATTTAGACCCAAACCTGCTCAGAGCTCACCTAACTACAATGCATTATGGGAAAATGGTGGCACTACAGTTTCTTTAATAAAAATGTATTTTTTCTTACTGCACTGGCTGATTTTTTCACTTGTTTGAAGTGTGAACATCTGCCAGTACACATTATACTCATGGAAAACAAGTGTTAATAACGTATGCAGTGTTCCTTCTCAATTAAATGTGTTTAGCTTGAAGTATTTTTAGACATTTTTACTGGAAAACCAGTCAAAAAATACCAATTAAGTCATTTTTGCAGTTTGAAGAAGAGTTAAAAATGTGGGGAAATTTTGAGTTATGAGAGACTGTGGCACTGTGGGAACTACGAGCATGTAGCTTTGATTTTGGGTTTGCGCCCCCATTCCTGGTTAAATAATCTATTTTAAGATCTTATTTTGTAATGAGCAGATTCTAATTAATCAGCTTCACCCTGATTGCATTCCAGCATCCTTCTTCCCTAATCGAAATCATTAGTAATTAACCGCTTTAAGCATGTACCGCCATTGTCCCTGTCTCACCCCTGAAGCCTAGCATATCATTTTGGTTTCCCCCTCATTAACAAAGCTCAGCATGATACCAGCTCAACTTGGAACATGGCCCATGGTGACATCATGTCCTGTAACGGAACATCCTCTGTACTATAGAAACTATGAACATTTATGAAACACCTCCTTGTCTCATCGCTCGTAGATTCAACTTGGTGATTTGTCTTCATGTTAAAAATGAGCCAAAACATCATTTAAATAATTAATCATGCCTGGCAGAGGTGTAATAGTGACATAAATCATTACAAATGCTGCACAAACATAATGACAGCTCACAAAGGAAAACAAGAAAAATGTCTTTCTTCAGAAATCTTACAGCGCTATCACATTCTCCAGAAAATATTGGTATATTTAGACAAATCAAAATTGATATCTAGATTATGTGTAATAGTATTAAGGGAATACTTTGGGATACTTTAGTGGTTTTCAGTGTAAACACTGCTGTTTAAAATGTTTTAAAAGCCTCTACTTTCTCTTGAGGCTGTAATTAGTATCTAATGGAAATATATGCATATGCAATTTCTTGAATCTGAATTTTCTTGATTTGCCCAACATTAGCAAGTGTGGCAAAAGTTGCGTTATTTTCTAACTAGACCATCAGAGAAAAATCAAGCCCAGTGCCTTCTGACCTCTTAATGTAAAGGAACGGAGGCACTTTTAACCTCCCCTTTGAATCGTCTGTTATTACGAAGCTGATGGTCTCTATGTCGGCCCCCATTTTGAGCTATTACACTGCTATCTCTGTGCATTAGCCACAAATGGATTGCTAATTACATTCCAACATTAGCTTTGCTAGTCTGCTCTGACTTACAATAACAGCAAATGACACTGGTGCTCAGCCCTCTACTGATGTTTTCTTTCATGGAGTACTCTGCTGTGCACTTTCTTTATCGTAAATGACGTTCATTGTTGAAGTGTGCTAGAATACTGGTGTGCAATTCCATTCACGTCTCTGACCTTTCCATGTGTAGCCATGCATGACTCTGGAATTGTTCACCTGCAGAATTGGTTGATTGCAATTGATTTTGCTCCCATTATTATTTTATGGGAGTCACGCTATCTGTCTATGCCTCTGTCTGTCTCCGTCCGCCCCTTCTGTCTTACTCATATGATAATCTAATGGAAGACAAACCATGTGCGTCAAATACACTTAAGCGTTTTCAAAACTTTGTTTGTTTCCAGGTTTAAATTAGATGTTGAATGTGGACTCTCACATGTTATCTTCTTTTCCCAGGACAGGTTGGTTTGGTCCAGTGCATTTGGCCTGTAGTCAGATGTATTTGTGTATTGGAGTGTATGGATGAGACTGATATCACTAGCTCTTGTTTCAAGGACAATGCCGCCCTTTGATGTCTGCACTCCAACAGTCCCAGAAGTCCACCTGTCTGCCAGCCATCCAGATGAGCTCAGCATTTCCAAAAGCTAGCCTTTCTTCTCCAAAACACAAACTACAGTCCCAAAATCAAGTTGATCTAAGCCAGGACTGCGTATTTCAGGTTGACCCTCTGGAGGTGATATTTTTAGCTCTTAAAATGATATAGGCATTGAAGGAAGTGTAGACACAAGATTGATTCTCTCTCTTTCGTTTGCCCTCTGAACCCTCCTTTTCTTTTTCCTGGAAGCAGGCTTGTCTGTTTGTCATGCAGAATGGGCTGACATTTTAGAGGCATCTCTGATCAATGGTAAAATGTGCTGTCTTTAGTTCAGCTTGTCAAAGAATACAATCACTTTAAAGTGACTCACCAAGCTCTGGCAGTTTTTTTTTTTTTTTTCTCAGATGAGTCCATTTAATGTTCATCCGAAATGAAAAGTCTATAATTTTTTACTCACTCTCATGTTGTTCAAAACCTGTATGACAACAGAGGGATAAAAATGTAACTGTTTTCCATTCAATTACATTAAATAAAATAAAGTTACTTAATACATGAATGAAGAACACTTTAAAGGTATCAAACAAGCAATTCATACAACTTTTGTGCTATATTCCAAGTGTTTAGATGCAACATGCAGGGCCTCATGACGGAATCGTGGAATCCAGTCATAAAAATTTTATTCAGTTTACTGTTTAACATGGAATGTTACAGAATTTGACAAATTTCAGATGAATAAATCCAAAGTAAGTCACAGACTAGTGTCTGTGAATATTAAGCCGCAAAAATGATATGTAAATATGAATCCTGCATGTTCTGCGTGTCTCTGTGTGAATGAATGGCGCAGAGCGGTTTTGTTTACTACACGCGTACTGAAGCACTCGCGTTGTTTCCACCACTGCCGAGTATGAATTAATGAACATCGTCTCTACAACTGCTTTGAGAGTTATTTTATGAGCATTTTACTGTTTTTTTTTTAAAAAAAACTCAGGTCTTCACAGCAACCCATCATAATAAAAGTTTGTTCTAACTTGAAGAAACTGTGACAGAAATATATTACTTAATGTAGGCATAATGATAGTTATTCAATTATTAATAAAACATTATTTTTTTTAAGGAATATTTACCAGAAAAATTATTTACGAGAATTTATTTAGCAGAAAAAATGATGTACACAACACAGTATTTCTGGAAAAATGAAATAAATAAAATAGTAATAAATTACATTTTTATAAAATCAGTTTATCAGAGGAAAATTTAAAGAATCCATTAAAATGGAATGCAGAAAATGAATGGAAAACACAGAATTTGGTAAAAAAAAATAAAACTGAGTTTGGGGAGGGGGTAGTCTTGTAAAAAATGGAATTTGGAAAAAATAAAATGTAACTGGTGAAAAATAAAACGGATTTCATAGGGCCCTAGATAAGGTTGTGTAAATTATGGCAGAATTGTAATTTTTGAATGAATTTCATCATTGAATCTTTTATCAACAATGAGGAGTAACTAACTAAAATTAGCAATGCTAATGTAACAATTAAATAATATATATACATTTTCTAAAATGTCTGGGGTTTTTAATTTTTACGCTCTCTACAGTCCTCATACATTTATGCGTATTTGCACGGCTTTGACTATTCCCTGTAGATCCCACAAACTCACACGGCACAATTGGTTGATTATGTAAGATGTCTGCTATTGGTCAAACTACTTTTCAGTCTGAAAAGTATGAAAACAATATGAAAACCTAAATTCTGACATTTTAGGCAATTTAGAAATCCCGATCAGGACATGTCAAGGAAAAAAGGTCATTAACGTAACTACATTTTAGTGGCTTTTCCAGTAACAGGCTACTTTGTGCAAATACTGGTGTAGTGTGACAAAACAGTAGCCTAAAATGTCCATTTTCTCATTTATATAAAGCACCAAGAAGTCCAATTTATTTTAACAAATCAGTTTAATAAAATATTTCACTGACTCATTTATATGAGTCACACCATTTCCCAGCACTGCACTTAAAGTGACAGTTCATCCAAAACGAAAATTCTTTCATCATTTATTCATCGTAACCTTTTCCAAAAGGACACAAGATATTTTAAACTTCAAGGTCCAAACAACACTTGACCCCACTGAGTTTCATTGTATGGGAAAAAATAATACAATTTCAATATATCTTCTTTAATGTTCCACAGTAGAAAAAAAAAAAAAAAAGTCATACAGATTTGGAATGATATTATGGTAAATGAATGATAAGAGAATTTACTTTTTTTTTTAGTGGACTATCCCTTTAACACTCTGTTCCTATATGAAGTGCTGTCTGTGCAGCTGTATCATGAGGTAAATCTAAAGATCTAATAAGGCCGGTGTGTTCAGATTTATTATTCCTATTAGTAAAACAGAATTGGCAAGCCCATGAATTTGAGCAAACCTGCAGCCTCATCAAAACACCAGCTGTAGCCACAACTGGGGATTTGTGTGTGTTTTCCTATCTTAGTTACTAATTTGTCATTTTGCTGAAGCTTTTATCCAGAGCAACATACAGTACGCTTATTACAGGCACAGTCTCCTTGTGAAAGGGCACAATGCTGATGGCTCACAGCTCAAACCTAGTGAGTTTTAACCTATAGCCTTACAGTTACAGTATCAGATTTGAACCCATTAGCTTACACTTTAAAACTACAGTAGCTCTCTGCTTTAAATTTCCAAATTAACATCACATGTAACAAGACTGAATGCCACAATGAGTCTAAAATGAGGTTTTTGTAGATTTGTAGTATATTTGTATCATTTTTTATCAAATCTGAGGTAGGACACTATGTTATAATAATAAAAGTAAGGCTATAAATCATTGCAGCTTTTAGAAGACAGGCATTAAGCAAAAGTCAACTGTAAGTGAAGAAGTGTGTTTGGCAGCTTTTGCTCTCCCTGGCTTTCAGTACTGGCTGCATGCATTTGTTTAGATGGAGGTGGTGCTTTCTGGCGGAGCTCTGCAGGGACTCTGTAAAGTGTTGGTGGGTCAGCAGAGGCCTCTCCAGACGCCCACTATTCCCTTTTTCTCTGACGCCTACCTTCACCATGTGGGTGCCATTCTGAAGGCATACCGAAACACAAGATTTGTTCTGAGACCTTCAACTCGAATGGAGAAAAAAAACTCCTTCACAAAAGCTGCTTTTTTCTAGCAAAGTGAATTTTAAAAATCACATAAATCTCTTTAATAATTCTTGACCTATCACCAAATGGAAAAGTTTGATGCATAACTCCATGTGGCTTATTGAAAGCTTTCAAATATGTTAAAAGCACATGCTTTGAGAAGTATGCAACCTTTTGCAGCCGTGGTGTTATTGTGAACATAACCCCGTTTGGAGGCCACGGACTCCCTTTTTATATTCCTAAGGCTGCTCACAGCGCAAAGCTCACGGTGATGAATGGTTTTGCAATGGCGTCAATGTGGGCCATAACTCTCCACCAGTGTCACAGGACCACAGTGACTGCGTATGCTGCACAATTTCATATACATCATTTGTTAAAAGCAAGGCCGCTCTCTTTCTCTCTCCTGGAATAGATTTTAGTGGGTGTGTAACACCAGGTGAGGAAGTGGTGAGAGATGCTGAATAGAACATTTTGTATTTTCTCATATCTCTATATGCTTTGGGATTCATAGATCATGAATTCATGGATTCATGGATCATGAATGTAAAAAAAAAATACATTTTTGTGATTTTTTTTTTTTTTTTTTTCTCCATGTAAACATAAAAACATCTTTCAACTGCTTTAGTATTTCATGGACAAGATTTTTTTTTAAGTCGTTTGAACATCTGCCAGCAAACATGAAGCCAAAAATAGCTAGCAGTGATCAACACGTACTGTAGACACTCGCCTTTGTTCTATTCAGCCCTTCTCCTTTTAGCCACTTAAGGCAAAGAAAATTTATTACAACTTTCACAAGAGGGGGAAGGAATTTCCCCGTGACAGATGGTAAATGACGTAGCCTGCTGTCTGCATCAGTGGAAGCTGAGGTAATGCTGGGATCCAACTCTGTCTGAAACCACTGACAGTATCACGTTTTTGCTTCTGTATGTGCTGGTGACATTTTTATATACTCTAGTTGACCGTAAAGCCGAAGTGTGTAATTATTCTGATGTCAAAGCGCCTTTTTTCTTAGATTCATGTGCAGTGACAACTATAAATAAACCATTCGTAGGTTGACTTCCTGAAGTGTGTAAACACTTAAGCTCTGTGGCGCTGTCAAAACATGTTTCTGACATGTCAGCTTCTGGCTCAGCCAAGAGAATGTAGAAGTATTTGGGAAACCTGTTTGATAACAATCATTATTTTAGAATTTAAAGGATTGGCCCACTTCTGAATGAAAATATCCTGATAATTTGCTCACCCCCAGGTCATCCAAGATGTTCATGTCCTTCTTTCTTTAGTCGAGAAAAAATGTTTTTGAGGAAAAATATTCCAGGATTTTCTCCATACTGTGGTCTTCAAATGGGGATCAGCGGTTGAAGGTCTAAGATGCAGTTTCAATGCAACTTCAAAGAGCTCTACACAATCCCAGCCGACGAATAAGGGCCTTATCTAGCGAAACGATAAGTCATTTTCTAAAACAACAAATGCTCATCCTGCACTAGCTCTGAAATGCACATGTACTAGGGTTGTAACGGTACACATATATGATGGTTCAGTACGTATCTCTGTTTTAACATCATACATTTTTCCTAGTGAAAAAAATCTACCTCAGCTTATGCTTTAAACTATTAGGGAGCCCTTTTATATTATAATGTTACAATTAACAACTTAGCCAAAACTTAAATTTAATTGCTATTCATTTTTAAATATAACACTTAACTTAAACACTTAACACTTAAAATGAATGCAAACATTGTAAATTTCACATAATGTAGTTTAAATGAACATATATTATAAAATTTCGAAACTACACTTAATTTCACTAGTGAACTAACGAGGACACTGATGACTTGCCTGAGGTCAATGAAATGCTACTTGTCGTTTTATTTCCACGCTGTTTTGTTGTAAAACTAGATAGTACAGAAGAAGAAATGATCGTGTTCACTCACGTTCCGCGTTGCCATTTGAACGGACCCCATTTACACAAGTCTGCGACGCAATACAGCTCTGACGCAGCCACCGGAGCTGACCGCGGCCACTCTAGTCAATGCTTGTGTTTATACCAACACGTTTCTGAACCGTCCCAGGAGCACTCCAAGGCATTTATACAGCGATCTGTCATGCCACATCAAAGACTGTTAAAACTGCATTTATTGTTTGAATTTCCTAAAAAAAAATGCTGTACTTGTTCAGTTCACATGCGTACCAAATCAAAAGACCCGTACTGAAAATTTTCAGTACGAATACATATACCGTTACACCTCTATGTCTTCACGCATTACGTACTCATCTTGGAAAAATCACACATGGTTAGTTCTTCGTCTGTGTACTTCGGTACACAAAAGGTAGGGTACGGCCAAAAATGCCATCCCATTTTCTCCTCCAACTCCAAAATCATCCTAATTTGTTATTTTTCCTTTTTCTTAAAGGGCGTTTGACTTTCTTTGCACGTTCGCTTTGTAAACACTGGGGTCGGTACACTGAAACTAAAATTTAGACCTTCAACCCCGTTGATCCCCACTTAAGTCCACTATATGGAGAAAAATGCTGGAATGTTTCCCTCAAAAACTTTAATTTCTTTACGACTGAAGAAAGAAAGACAGGAACATCTTGGATATATGGGGGTGAGTAAATTATCAGTAAACTTCATTAATCCTTTACGCTTGGTTTGTGGCACAGAAATCATAAAAGTCTTTTTAATGAGGATTTTTAGGGGTTTTAAATGTATTTATTTTGGCCAATATAAACATAGATAGTCTTTGGGATTACTGTTGCTTTTTAGAGACAAGATGTTGTTTCTGAAGTTGCTTGGACTTCATCTGCCAGCAAACATGAAGCCAAAAATAGCTAGCAATGATCAAAACGTACTGTTGATACTCGCCTTTGTTCTTTTCAGCCCTTTTCTGTTCAGCCACTCAAGGCATAGAAAATTTATTACAACTTTCACAAGAAGGGGAATAAGACTCCTTCAATCTGACCTGACTGATATTAATCTTAAAGGCAAATATGACACTGTATTTATTTAAAATTGTGCACTGAATTGATGCCGTATCAGCTCGAATAAAGAGGACCCAAAAAGAACCAAAAGCAACTAGATCGTAGAGAGAGAGAGAAAGAGAGATTTCAAGTACAAAAGACTCAACCAACAAATTCACATTAATGAGCGTTCACTCTGGCATGTTTCTGTATTGCTGATAAAAAGACTGACTCCATCTCTATGGTAATGAGGCTGAAATAGACATTCCAATAAAGAGTGTGATCACATAACCTGGTGATATTGTGAGCCCAGACCAAACGTCCACCGCCGTTCACACGTACACTGTGTATAAAACACGCACACAATGACAAATGGTCTAGTAGTTCATCACAAAAGCACCAGACTGCTTAATAGACCTCCACATCAGCCTGTGGGTCATAACTGATGAGCTCTAGAGAAAAAGTCGACAGAAAGTAGTGTCTGTGACCGCAGTCACATAAAGGGAATGGCTCACAACCTTTCCAGGCCTGCTGCAGGATTAACTCTGCTAGGGACAGAAAGGTTGCCAGAGCTCCGTGCTGGGCCGCGACCGCCATTTTGGACAGCGGTCAAGGGCAAGCGGTGTATCGGCCAAAAGACCTCTGCCCTGTGCCAGCGAGTGATGGAGTTCTCTCGCAGGGATACCGGATAGCAGCTCGGAGACCCAACCGCCAGAGCGTGACACGTCAAGGTTATCTAACAGCTGACGTCGGCAACCTATTTTTTGCTTGCCGAGGTTCCTTTATGCAATTTGCATGCAACGTTATGGGTGTTAGGAATTAACTTTCACTTATTACTTTAAGATTTTATTTTGTGTCTGTTCAATTCACAAGGGACATCTTGAGTTTATTGTGTCTGGATCTACTTCGATACTTGAGTATTCCTAATTTAGGTCAGACGCCTTGTAGCTAAAAAAAGATTTAAAACAAGGACGTTTTAAAGTTTTTGTCATGCCGGCAGACATATAATAATCTTCGCCGAGGAGCTCTGGGATACGGAGTATGATAATTGTTCCCTGGGCTTGGCTGTTTTATGGCTAAGATTAACCTCACAATGGTATCATGACACTGGATTAATATTAGGCCGACTGCATGAGGAAAGAAACAGTTGAAGAGAGAGCTTTGAGAGTTGCCTGTAATGAATCAAAGAAATGAAATGTCAAACAGGTTTTAATGGGGCCATTTGGACAATGTCGAGCCACATCAGTAGGCACTAAATCACTTTTTTCCTTATTTTAACTTTTTTTATATCAGGCGAGGCAGTAATGACTGTGTGTGTGCACTGGGAAGAGAGCATTGCCTAAGTTTTACATGGGTTCTTATAAAATATTCATTTCGTTCTGATAGTAAAATTTCAGTTTGCTGTACAATGCTGTAAAGGTGCTATGCCGATGGTTAGGATGAGATGAAGGATGTTCAGGGCATGTAAGTAGTTTATGACGGTGATAATGATTACTGATTAACGAGACCTTTCTAATGATCTACTGAAACCTGCCTAAATCAATGGTACAAAGTGAGAGCTCACTGATCACACTGATGAGCGCTGCATGTATAATTCTCTTATATTCTGAGATGAAGGTAATAATAATACTTTGAATTAAGATTATGCTTTTATATAATTTATATGTTGCAAGGTGCTTTTTGCCCAATGAATGGTGTAGATACAACCAGAGGTGGGACCAAGTCATTGTTTTGCAAGTCACAAGTAAGTCTTTGCATTTCGAGTTCCTCTGAAACCCTCCACCTCCCTAGCTCCACCTGTATAGATCTGCTACAGGTTATTTTAAATGCTATTTGTGCAGCAGCAGCATATCTTAAATACTCACAGCACCGTATCGGCATATGTATTGGCAGTAGCAAGTTCCTGTACCTGCTTTGCAGCAGTGGAAGCAGCAATAATCTACAAACAGCAATAACCAACAGCAGCAGCAATTCAGCAGCGTAGCAGATCTACTCCACCAAGACCAAATACATTGACACTGTCATATTCATTACCATGCTAGGACCTTCAGAGAGTTGTCATGATAAAACTATGGTTGTAAGTTCTACTGAACTCTATTTGTAACGACGGAACTTGCGACCATACTTGCTTTTGGGAAACGCTCCCAGGTAATGTTGCACTTACATTTTTTGCAGGAGAAGAGAGTTCAACACTCTTCCGCAATTAAAAAAAAATGTTTATCTAAAGTCATTTTGTTTATTAGTATGGTTGAATTGGATCAGGTCAGCAGCAAAAACAATGGTTTATAAAACGGGATTAAATGCATGAAGGATATTTTGTTATTTAACATACTGAATGCAGACAGGAGAACTGTCTGTCAATAAATGGAAAAACAACTGGCATTACTTACCTGAAAAAAAACTGGAAAAAAGTAATCTGATGATGTAACTCGTGTTACTTGCAGTGTTGGGGAAAGTTACTTTTAAAAGTAATGCATTACAATATTGAGTTACTCCCTAAAAAAGTAACTAATTACGTTACTTATTTACTTTTTATGGAAAGTAATGCATTACTTTACTTTTGCGTTACTTTTTAAATCTGGACAGGGCTTGCTTGTTTGTTTTTAATATAAAAAGTTCTATTTTTGGCAAATGTAAAAGCCTTTTCACACCAAAAGCCTCAGGCTTTGAGAAAAGCAAATTCACATCTGTATAGTAGACCGCAGAAGAAAAAAATGTCAAACAAATGTTAAGACTATCCTGAGTAATTTTTGCTTATTAGTATGGTTGAACTGGATCGTCGAAGGTCGGCAGCAAAGACATTGGTTAATAAAAGGGGATTAAATGCATAAGGGATATTTGTATTATTTAACATATATTCTGAGTTGAATTTTACTGTTTTTATTCATTTTGAGGAATACTGAATCTGTTTTTTGTGAGCGAGATGAATAAATGCATGTTCACAGTTATTCTAGAACTAACATCTTACTCCCAATTTCTCTCAACATTGGGACAGGAGAGCTTTTAATCAATAAATGGGGGGAAAAGTAACTGGCGTTACTTATTTGAAAAAACTCAGATATTTTCTTGTCAATTACTTGGAAAAAGTAAAAATTTTACGTAACTCGCGTTACTTGTAATGCGTTACCCCCAACACTGGTTACCTGTAATGCGTTACCCCCTTCACTGTTAGTAGCTGGGATGTATAGAGTTTTAGAAAATATGGGCATTCAATTTTGCAGAAATATGTAGATTTTGTTTTTAAAAGGTAAATATGTTTTAAAATGTCAAATCATTTAACTGAAATGATTTAGTGATTCACTCATAAAGACTGTCACCTGTTTTGTTATTAAATGAGTCAGCGTTTCTCCAACAATTGATGAAATGAATGACTCAGTGACGATATCATTTGTTTTGTTCCTAAATGATTTTGTGTTTTTGAATTGCTTACTAATGAAGATCATTTCACTTCCATTTTTCGCCTGTAAAGTGCGCTTGCCGTGTCAAACTGGCAAAGACCTTATGGAGCCCCATGGCACCGTGTAGGACCATCGGCTGGTCCAAAGTCATGACTCATCCAT
Organism: Labeo calbasu; assembly: GCA_019740295.1. Taxonomy (NCBI): domain Eukaryota; kingdom Metazoa; phylum Chordata; class Actinopteri; order Cypriniformes; family Cyprinidae; genus Labeo; species Labeo calbasu. The sequence continues at coordinate 18,114 of JAHKKF010517707.1, read as the reverse complement.
TTATAACACACATGAATGGCTGCAGCTTGACCAGATATCTAACCCCCGGTCATTCTGAGGACAGAGCCCATCTGTGCTGTGTCTGTGTGTGTATGTGTGCTTACACAAGTGTGTGTGCAAATGTGTCACTGCATGGGACTTGGCAATTAAAGGACATTGATTGTGAATTGATGTGTTGACAAGGTGTCCACATGGCATCATTTGCACATGAATGGATCACCATGTCAACTTGATACATGCATTGGTGCTTTGTGGGTATGTATATGTGTGTGTGTATGTATCATGATGGCAGGTGTTTTCTCTGTGTGGAACTGAAAGGGCCATTGCACACTTGTAGTCCCTGCAGCTCAGAGCCAGAAACCTACAGCCAGAGAACCTGCCCATGTGTCCTACCATGTGGTCAAATCCTGACCCGAAAGAGAGATGGACTGAGATAGTGAGAGAGAGAAAGAAACAGAGAGAGCGCTGTGTTCCGCTCAGAGGTTTAAGGTCAGGCACGATTCACAGCATTACTGTTTCTTAGGAGGGACAGGAAAACATATTGCATCCTGTCCCAGAGAGCCATTAAAACAGGTGTGAAGGTGTGGATAAAGAAAGGAAAGTCTGCGGATGTGTGTGTAGGTTTAAAGCTGTAGAACAGTGGTTTTCAAAAAAAATGTAATGCCAATGGCCCCCAAATATGATAATACCCTTGCATTTCCATTATATTGTTCATTCAGACTGATTTGCGAATGTGAACAAACACAAGAGCCGGGATTTATCACATGAACCAATCACAGCTGATCATAGCCAGTCATATCCAATCACATCGCGATGGAGGCACTACCTCCTTTCACTTGACTTTTTCCCATTGATTCTCAATTAACGTCCACCAAACTCACTGCACACTTTAGGGGGTCTGTTAAAACTCGATTAGGAGGTGAGTTGAGGCGAGAAAGACGCAGACTCCCGCTGTAACTTTGCTGGTGTGGCTGTTGGGCAATGTTTCTTTAGAAAAACAAGCGATTTATACACTTTTTAATGTTATATTTTGAAAAGATGTATATAGTAGTAACTTCACATGGCCGCTCAATCTAATGTTAGCCTAGAAAAATGTGCGCTACACAAGTGTCTGTGTGGAGTGTGGAAGCGGAACAGAAGAGTAACGCCCTAACTGCATGACAGATGGAGGCGCCGATGTGGTCACTTGCCCTTAAAACACTCCATCATTTTTGGTCATACAGATAAAAGTAATACATCTTTTGAATCTCAGAATAACAACGAAACATTGAGCTTTTGTAAAATAATGAAAGCAAACAGGATCTGCCTTCTGCCGTCTTGGTCTCTGTGAACTTGAGCACAAAACTTCAAAACTTGTGTATATTTGAGTGCTTATTAGGCTACAGTATGTAGGCAATTAAAGGCTCATTATTATGATTTATATGGTTTATTAATAAACATGCGACTAATAGTCGACTAAAGCTTAAAATGAATGACTACTAGTCGACCAGAAAAATCTTTAGTCGAGAACAGCCCTAATATTTTTGTAATATTTTGTGACTGGTATAAACACAAGCACTGACTAGAGTGGCAGCGATCAGCTCCGGTGGCTGTGTCACGAGCCATAATGCGCCGCAGACGTCTGCCGTGTAAATTGTCTAGGTATTATTGGCAGGGAAAGCCCCTTATACTTAAAAGCGGCCACATATTAAGCATTTCTTGGAGGTTATAATGCATTGAAGAATGATCACTTTTTACATACGCCATGTGACCTGTAAATGCGGAAAAAATGATTTTAAACCAGTTTTTTAAAAACAGTATGAAAAAAGCCAATAAATGTTACCATTTCTCATCTCACATTTTCTGCTGCCCCCTATTTGAAGACCCATGTTACTTTGAGGGCAAAATCATCCTCAGAAATTAGCTAAATAAAGCAAAACACCCCTTTGAGGATGCTTCGTAAATAGAGTTCATTGGTCATCCTAGATTTTATTGCCCCTTCTCTACCAGATTTCCCTCCCTTCACTCACCTTAGAGGCTCACATTACAATTAAAATTTGATGACTGTCAGATTAGTCTGTGAGTTTGGCTCTAAGAGCTCCTAAAAGCCCTATAATCAATTTAATGTTCATCTGATTTCAGCCGAAATGCCGGATCTAGCGTTTAACCTCCTACCCTGCTGCGGAGGGATCAGCACCTGGCCCTATCTCAGCTGGCGTATTGATTTCAGCACATTGCATTTACCGTTCTTCGCATAACATGGTTAAAAATCACGCCGACTGAACGTAAGTGATCAGTCGTTTATAGGTCAACACATAAATCAATAGGTGCTGCGCCATAGCTGGGCGTCCTGACGTCACAGGCTTTGATTTTTCCATGTAAGTACACAGGAATATAGATAGACAAATTTCAGGATCACTGATGCACGTTTTTACTGTGGTACTTTGAAAAGTATCAACATATTTTGTGGTTTTCTTTAGGGATAAAAATTTTTATGACTTATTTTTGTCAAATAAAATGCTCTGTCCAATGCTCCAACACAGGACAGAAGCTTAAAATGGCAAAATGTGACATAAGTAATAGCTTGTTTTTCACATGATTAATTTGTTCTGTTATTAAGGTGAATCAAATTAACCCCTGTGACAGCCATGGTGTGGAATTACTGTGCCGTTTTACAAAGGCATCTATTCAGTAGTACTCAATTTAGTTAATTTCAGTTGACTTAAATTTGCGTTGTGCTTTTGATTAGGGGCATTTGATTAGATTAAGCATTTCTGTGACCCACGCTAATGTATGACCCTTTGTCAGAGTGGCCTGCCAAAACCCCACAGGAAGTGCAAGAGCATTGACGCTAGTGTGAAGGTGGTCTGAGTCAGGTCTGAACGCCTCAATGCAGTTGTTAAAATTGGATTCAGCTGAACAGCTTCTGCATATTAATGACAATGGGTGTTAATTTACCACACATGTGAGCATCCCAATTAACAATGAAAATTAGATATACAGTGAGGCCTGAGAGCACATTGAAAATCTGTGAAAACAAACTTAAAAATTAAAGCACAGTCAGGCATGTCGAGCTTATTAACAACGCTGACCAAGTCAACGCAAGACTTTCTTTCCACTCCGTCGAACTGCTTTAGCCAGAGGGATGCAAAGAGAGGAAGAAAAGGAGGAAGTGGTCAAAATATCAGGGTTATAGCAGGGAAATGCTGCAAAAATGTACGTGCATGTCACGTCAAGTCACCTTTATTTATATAGCACTTTATACAATACAGCTTAACAGTGACAGACAGGAAAATAACAGAATCAACAGCTACATTTCCATCCAGTGTTGCAAATTTAACTTATTTTCAGCTATAAGCAGCTCTACAGAAGACAATAGTGTCATTGTTAAGCTCAATTCAGTTTAAGTTTTGCTCTCATCCAATAGTGTCAGTGCAGTCAATCGATATCACTAAATATTTAATGTCTTTTAAACCCCAACCAAGCAAGCTGAAGTGCAGCACTGAGCAAAAGACGTGGAATAGAAAAAAAACAGAGCAAATGTGTGTGAAATTCAGCAAGAAAGTGAGATGAGTAAGTGTGAGAGTGCAAGTGTGCATAGGGGTGGCCTCCCATTCGGGTTGCATTCTGGCTGATGCTGCAGGGATGCCCAAGAGATTTCTCTCACATAACCGTGATTAGTCTTACATCCGTGAGCTTTAGTGCCGAACTCTCTCGCCACATGCTGACCCGCTGCCTCTAAATCTCTTACTGAGCCAGACAGGCCCATTATTTCGCTTCAGCCTGAGCTTTATTATCTAATGTCGGTCAGAACCATGTGTGGGGGCCTGTCAAAACGGCCGCTGGCAAATGGAGATTGCCTGTTCCATGATTTACAGGATCAATCAACGGTGGAGACTGCAAGCATACAAAAAAAAAAAAAAAAGCCCACAGCAGCAGTTTTGAAATGGGCCAATATAGTAATGCATTTATGGATGCATCTGAATGATGCAATAAAAGCTTTAGAGCGAATGCATACAAGGTCTTCCATTTATTTGGTATCAGGGGATTGGTTTTCTTTCCTGCATCAATGTGCATACTGAATTATGATTGGCCTGGTCTTTGCATATATTTTAATGCGTATTTGATTGTACCTTTCCTTCAGTGTCTAATATAGCATCTGCACAAAAGTTCACACTAAAGGGAATTCATCTCTTGTAGTCCTGCCATTTTCCAGTGACTTAGCTACATCACATCACACACAAGTAATACATTTGCTTACTTCTTGCCTACTGGCTGCTTTAGCCCTGCCCATTAAAGTTTTTTTTTTTCATAGGGTGGGCAAAGAAATTGAATAGACTTCTAACAACCTGATCTCCTGATGAAAACATAACTGTGGGAATTTTTTTCACAAGATGCAAAATATGTACCGCCATGTACGTTTGTGACATATTCAATGTGAAATGTCCACTGAGTGGTGCTAAAAGAGCGTTTTTTTTTTTTTTACCTGAACAGATGAATGTATATATGGTATACTTTATGTGACGTTGGTTTTTGTACGTGTCACCGCAGTTCTGACTCAAAATGTTTGTTGAGTGGCGCTATAACTCTATTGCTCCGTGACATTTGAAAATAACGTACCATCTGCACTACACTTAAACCCACCCGATAGTACAAACAAAAGCGAATGTGATGTAAAAACGCAATTGCAATGATGTTTTAGCTTGTTTTTCGATCTCTCATCTTTCAGCTTTTTCATCGTAAGTTACGTTTTTTACGGGATTCGTACTCAAGGATTCCACATCCTAAGTCTAATTCCGAGCCGACTGAGCTACAGAGCAAGCTTGTTATGTCCAAAAGGTGAAACATATGGAGCCGTAATCATAACTGTGTACAAAAATGATTACAAGTGTTTGATGTTTTAACACCTCTAGTGTTGATTTCTTTCAGAAACTGCAGTGATATATACCTATTGGTAAGTTCCCACAGGTATGTTTTTGTCATGAGATCAGGTAGACTTCTAATATTAACACCAAAGTTACCAAAAATATGCGTAAGCCAAGTCAGTTGCCAAGAGTGTCTATTTACACTAGGCGCAAATAGCCTGTCTTGTTGGCAGAGGCTATTTACACTAACTCCGCCCACCAATGTATGGTTGGGCTAGTGAACATTACAAAAGATGTCTGCGGAGGCTATTTACACTAACTCCGCCCACCAATGTTTGTTTGCGCTAGTCAACATTACAAAAGACGCCTGCGGAACAATGGCTCCAGTGTTGTATCTGCCACTTGCAGATATCTATAAATGGCACCTAACTAATACTGCTAGAAAATACTGCTATATTTACATAGTGTAAATAGAATATATTGCAATTTGCGCTTAGTATAAATAGCATCTATCGCTAGTGCAAATAGCCGCTGCCTTATTTATATTGCACTTTATACAATACAAAATATTTCAAAGCACCTTTACAATCATAAACAGGAAAATAACAGAATCAGTCAAGCAAACTTCATGAAATATGAAGAAATTTAAAAGCTGCTGTAAAGCAGCTTTAAAAAGACAACAGTGTCATTATTCAGCTCAGTTCACTTCGGTGTTGATTCAGTTCAGTGCAATAACTCTATAAAATTAATCAGTCATGAAACAAGCTAAATTCAGCTATATATAATAATGTCATGTCTCAGCTCAAGTCAGTTCAGTATTGACTCAGTATTGTAAAATTCATCAATTATGATGTTTACAGTGTTCACAGCTTCTAGTGAAGCCTTTAGGAGCTGAAACCCAAATATGGTAAGGGGCGTTACATTTCAAGAATATGCTTTAAGTGACTCACCAATCACAACAAAGTGGGCCAGCTGACCAGTTAAAACAGTCTGAGCTTTTTAGAAAGATGGGTTTTAAAGGCACAGTGTTTCAGGCAGAGGGTGTATAAAATGGAATGTTTTTGAATTTTAAAACATGTAAATGTATTCTAGCATCCTCCAAAAATAAATTTATGAACTTGCATAACATGGACACTTTAACCATTTATAGCTGATTCTTGCGTGCAGCCAACTGAAAACAAGATGTGCCATGAGAGTCATCATCATTTGCGCAGAACCGAAGCCTGAAACTAAGCTTACCTAAAACTTACTCTCTTGCTGCCTTGCAAGCTCTGGTAATTCCTGCAGGAAATGCAAATCTAGTTATAAGCGACTTGAAATCTTTAAAAACATAATAACCCCAAAACATCTTAAGCAAGGATCAATTTATCTTAGACACGCACTGCTACTCTTAAAAAAGGACATGAGAGGACGAGAAAGGAAAGTTGGGACCACTCTCTCTTCTCAAGGGTGAAATCCCTTTCCGTACAGTTCAGTGGATTTCACTCATTTTCTTTATCGATGGAGCAAGTGGACTAGGGCAGGACCCTCATGGGCTGCTTTACCCGGCAGCTGGTTAATGAAACAGGTCGTACGCCACCTTTTTATAGCACATCCCTGCTAATCAACCGCCGCAGTCCTGCTCTCGTGAAATCCCCCCGGGACTGGACTGTCAATCTCAGTCTTGATGGGGCTAAGTGCTTTGACGAGCGGAAGTCCGCACAGAGTGAGGTGGATAAAATCCTCATTATGGATGCAAAGGAGATTAATGAACCACATTATGATGCAGTTCTGTTTGGACCTTTAATGCCAATATTTATGGAATTATTATTTTTTCGATTAGGCTCGGCAGAGCACATTGTAAATAGTCAGTAATTCTGGCTTGCATGGATATAAAATATGTCTTGCAAAAATAATTAAAACGGAAATAATAGTAATGAACAAAAGGATCATTAAAAAAGTTATCGTTAATAGAGAAAAACATCTGAATTGTTTCCAAGTCAAAAAAAAATCCTTTTGTCATGAAAACAACAGGGAACTGCGGCAGATTTTGAAATGCGCAAAGACACACGACCTCTATCTGTGACCAAAAACCAGCCCAAAAGATCAAGTGCTTTCTAATCCATCACCATAGTGTGGTTCTGTATCTTAAATCTCATTGTTTGACTTTAAAAATAAGCCATGCAAGACTAAGACAGAAAGGAAAACACTACTCCAAAGCAAAAAATGCAACACTTGGTTCACTTCCATGTGCATGCAAATAAAGAGCAGTGCATGACATACAAGGCAATATATAAGAAGATTGAACATGATTGTATTGCTATGCAATCTTACTGAATGAGTGTATAGTTTCTGCTCTGAGTCTTTTCTGTGTGTGTCATGTTTGAAGAAACGGGACAATCTGAAACTTACCTCCCAATGCTTGCTTCATAACAAAATTCATGATGATGGCTTTTAATTCCTGCCTTCTTCAAGCAAATATTACATTCAGGTTGAGCTTTTCAAGTAGTCCTTTGTCGCCAGATCTACAATGTGAAACAGACAATTACTTAATAGCAAAAACATAGTTTGTATAAACAGCTTTCACTGTTTAAAAAAAAGTGCATGCGAGCATTTTATTTTCCCCTAAGGAGCGATTTCTATCTGATTTGACCCTTAAAATAATAAATAATAAATAATGTGTTTGACTGTATCAAAACCGTTTATTATAGGTGTCACGGATGAAGGCATTTTTAGGTTATGTGACTAAACATTAATAAAGACTGTAATAATAACGACTGCAGGGCATACACGATACTATCCAGTCGATCAGTTCACAAGATGCGACATATGAAGGACAGTAAAGGTCAGTATACCTCGCATACAGTTCACACAAAGTGCAGAGTTGTAAAATTACCACGGAGTACCGTTAGTGGCTTATCGGTGCTTGCACGTAACTTAACCTTCACTAGGAAAAATAGCGTTAATAACAAGCTCCGGGACAAGTATACATCGTGTACATTTGAAGTAAATCTGCAGGGAGCGTTTGTTCTTCTCGTGGGGAATGGCAACATTACATTGCAACCTGAATATGTAATAACATTTGAGAAAAGGCGTATTATGATGATCGAGTTTAAGAATGTAAATCTTAGAATAAGGGATTTTACAATACAACGCATGACTGGATCCCTTAATCTGTGTGTAAACTTTCCCTCATCCACCGAATCAAACCCACACGCTTATAGTCCGAATGCACCGAAACGCTGGCTGATAAAGTCCGAGTGAATCTCGTACGCTACTGTGCTCCTTGTGTCTTCTTACGCCAATAAATGCGTTAAAACCACCCGTTTTAGTATTTACTCCCGTTCCTGATACGTGGCGAAAACAAAATCACTTCCTCGTTCATTGAGGCTGATTTCAGCACCATTGCTGGCGGACAGCTCCCGCTCCATCCCACATAGAGCAAAAGCCAAACGCTCTCGTTCCACACACACTCACACACATAAAGGTCATAATTACCTGCACGGCGATTTCAAATGTCTCGAGAAGCTGATTAACTCCTCAGAAATGAAAGTTGAGCAGTAATGATAGAGCGAGGCTTTAACTGCTCGTTCCTAACATCTCTGGTTTCCAGGCAAAAGAAGGACGTCCTTGTTTCTCGTGCTCAGAGAGGCAGTGTGAGTGTCTGTGAGGGGAACTGCAGCTGCCGCTGATAAAGGCACTCACTGAATCACATGGAGAGCTCCCATCTGAAGCGTCCCATGTTCTGAGCGATCAATTTTTAACGACTGTGCCTGTCGTGGGCAGGTGTCCTGCTACATATTCCCGTTATATCCTTCTGCAATCTCAGCGCTAGAGGATGAGCTTATTTAAAGCACATTGCCTTGGGATGCAAAGGTCTTTTCGCATACAAATGGGACATGCATGGAAGATTACGTATATAGGATGCGGTGCAATGCTTTTTAGTGTTACAGTACGGTATGATTGAACGATTAAGCCTCCGTTTGCTTGGCCTCACCTCGATTCGTCCTTGCAGCTGTCGGATGCGACTCTGCATGCGTTTTCCTGACCAAGCGTGATTTCAGAAAGTGTGGCCGATATGTTTACCCCGTGAGCGTGATGAGTGGAACAGATGTGCTTTGAGTTTCAGTTAGCAGGTTAATTGTTGGGTGCAAATAAATAATCTTTAGTGAAATCATCTAAGCTACCAGGACTGGATGTATTAAAACAGGTCAAACCTGCCAGTCATTTAAGATATATTCCCAATTAGAGCATACTGTATTAATAAATATTGAATAACTGAGAAATAATTCTATTGGTAAACTGTATCCGCACACCTGTCTTCATTTGTTTGTGTGGTATTTATTTATTTATTTATTTTATATTATTATTATTTTTTTTTTTGTGAAATTTACTTGAAAATTCTAGGTGGAAATTGCTCCAACTTTTGTTCATCTAATGAAGTTACAAATTTTTTTCAAGGTAATAAAATATTTTTTAGTTTTTAGCAATGCAAAGAGCTACAAAATGTGTTCTTTCATCACCATGTTTGATTTTCAAAGCCCACTACGTGACATGGCATTATTGCCTCTTAAAATTAGAAGCAAGCATATTTGCCTGATATACTGAATATATTAAACCCAATAGTTGCAATGAGATGCAATGAGGCATAACATTATAACCACCTTCCTAATATTGTGTTGGTTCCTATTTTGCTGCCAAAACAGCCCTGACCCATTGAGGCATGGACTCCACTAGACGCCTCAAAGTGTGCTGTGGTATCTGGCACCAAGATGTTAGTAGCAGATCCTTTAAGTCCTGTAAATTGCGAGGTGGGGCCTCCATGGATCAGACTTGTCTGTTCAGCACATCCCACAGATGCTCGATTGGATTGAGATCTGGGGAATTTGGAGGCGGAGTCAACTCCTCAAACTCGTTGCTATGCTCCTCAAACCATTCCTGAACCATTTCTGCTTTGTGGCATGCCGCATTATCTTGCTGAAAGAGGCCACAGCCACCAGGGAATAGCGTTTCCATGAAAGGGTGTACATGGTCTGCAACAATGCTTAGGTAGGTGGTACGTATCAAAGGAGCATCCACATGGATCCACATGCATCCCCAGGTAAGCAACACACACGCACCCGGCCATCCACGTGATGTAAAAGAAAACGTGATTCATCAGACCAGGCCACCTTCTTTCATTGCTCCGTGGTCCAGTTCTGATGCTCACATGCCCACTGTTGCCGCTTTCAGCGATGGAGAGGGGTCAGCGTGGGCACTCTGACTGGTCTGCGGTATTCTGACACATTTTCATCAGAACCAGCATTAAAGAGTTACTCCACCCCAATACGAAAATTTTGTCATTAATCACTTACCCCCATGTCGTTCCAAACCCGTAAAAGCTTCGTTTGTCTAGATATTTTGGATGAAAACCGGGAGGCTCGTGACTGTCCCATTTACTGCCAGGTAAATACCACAGTCAAGACCCAAAAAAGTATGAAAGACATCGTCAAAATGGTCCATCTGCCATCAGTGGTTCAATCTGAATTTTATGAAGCTACAAGAATACCTTTTGTACGCCATGAAAAAAAATAAAGATTTTATTAAACAATTCATCTCCTCCATGTCAACGTAGCGCCATTTTGGAGAGTATCCGCTGGATGCAAACTGTGTACGCCGGATACACTGTTTTCGTTCAAATCAAAGTGTAAATATACGAAGAAAACGTATCTGTGTAGTGTGGCTGACACAGAACGGCATACGCAGTTACTCTCCAACATGGCGCTACGCTGACGTGGGGAGACTAATTGTTGAATAAAATCTTTTTTTTTTTTTTTGGCTTAAAAAATATCTAAAATATCTTAAATTGTTTTCCAAAGACGAATAAAGCTTTTACAGGTTTAGAACGACATGAGGGTAAGTGATCAATGACAAAATTTTCATTTTGGGGTGGAGTAACCCTTTAACTTCTTGAGCAGTTTGAGCTACAGTAGCTCGTCTGTTGGATCGGACCACACGGGCCAGCCTTCGTTCCCCACGCATCAATGAGGCCGCCCATGGCCACTTTTGTTAGATACTGACCACTGCAGACTGGGAAAACCCCACAAGAGCTGCAGTTTTGGAGATGCTCTGACCCAGTCGTCTAGCCATCACAATTTAGCCCTTGTCAAACTCGCTCAAATTCTTTACGCTTGCTAATTTTTCTTGCTTCTAACACATCAACTTTGAGGACAAAATGTTAACCTGCTGCCTAATATATCCCACCCATTAACAGGTGCCGTGATGAAGAGATAATCAGTGTCATTCACTTCACCTGTCAGTGGTCATAATGTTATGCTTGATCAGTGTATATGTCAACACACAAATCTCAAAGACAGTGAGATCAACTAATGTTAAAAGGTTAGTTCCATTCAAAAGTTAAAATTCAGTTATTAATTACTAACCCTCATGTCATTCCAAACCTGTGAGACCTTCGTTCATCACAAATTAAGATATGTTTGATGAAATCCGAGAGCTTTCTGACCCTGCATAGGCAGCAATGCAACTACCGCATTCAAGGCCCAGAAAGCTAGTAAGGACATCATTAAAATAGTCCATGCGACATCAGTGGTTCAGCCTTAATTTTGTGAAGCTACAAGAATACTTTTTGTGTGCATGTCTCGAGTACCCATGACACATTCCTCTTGGGTTCATCAGAACACCAGCTGGGTCATTCTATAATTGTGGGTACATCTCATGTCCATGAAGTATATTTTTAATATATTTTCATCAATAAAAAGCCTCAATGCTTAATTTTCTAGTACACAATTAAATTTTTCCCAATCACACTACTATATGTTGAAAAAGCCATATCTTTTGTTCAAAAATTATGTTCATATCACATACAACCCTGTGTTGCTCATTCTACTCTTTAAACATAAAAATGATCTCAAATAAAAATTAATTTAAGTGTTTATTGTGATATAACTTGTTTTATTTGTGCTCGAAAAACCATTGTCAATTAAGTTACCAACTTTACTCGCATTATTAGCACAGTATGATGATATTTCCTGTAGAAGCACATGGATGAAACACTGGAAGTTACGTTCTATCTCTTTCTTCTAATATTGGTTAAACTAGCAAACCTGAGTCAAGAGTGGATTAACTGACTGTCAACAGTGTTACACAAGTATTATTGCTGAAAATTTAACTAACTGAAGACAGTTTAACTAAAATTTATGTTTTGTTTATGAAAACATATTTCTAAACATACATATGCTCAGTAGTTCTAGGCTTCCATGTTGAGTGTAGGCCCAAAACACTAAAAAATGTCAACTGTGTTACCTGTCAACTACGTTACCCAGTAACAGTAACATGGCGGACAGTAGCAAACATAGATGGCATTTTATGCACATATTCCTACAGATCACCTTTATTTATATAGCACTTTATACAATGTAGATTGTTTCAAAGCAGACATGTAAGGTCATGTTTGGGTTTTTGGGAAACAGGAAAACTTTTTTCTTCACATTGTCAAATTCTCAATGCACCCCTAATTATAGAATGACCCAGCTTCTGCATCAGAAGCACCACACGCATGCGTCGTGATACTCGAATGAAGACTCAGACATGGAAAAGAAGAAATTGTTGAATAAAGTTCAAAGCACAAAAAGTATTCTTATTGCTTCATAAAATTATGGTTGTACGACTGATGTCACATGGACTATTTTAACAATATTGTTACTACCTTTGTGGGCATTGAATGTGGTAGCACTGCTGTCTATGCAGGGTAAGAAAGCTCTTGAATCGATCTTAATTTTTGTTGTGAAAATTAAGGACGAAAACAAAGGTCTTACAGATTTGGAACAACATTAGGGTGAGTAATTAATAAAAGAATTTTCATTTTTGGGTGAACTATTCTTTTAATTCAGTAAAAATGTGAAGTCAGAATACAAATTATTTTTGCATGACCATCAGTACAGAAAGATGCTGTTTTGGGTTCAAATGATTTGCTTAGAATCGACCATCAGGGGATGGAATATTTGAGACCACATATAATAGACTTGGCATGCTTTGTCAATTCACTGATTAGTTTTCCCTCAGAAGTGCTTATTGCATCAGTCTGATGCCTTGTAAACATAACTTCACTTCCAGACTGGTACTTTCCAATTTCCAGCCAACTTGATTGAAGCTGCTGATCTTTGGATATGGCTTGCCAGATCTGTTTGCATCATACAGTCAGGAAACAAACAGTGGGTGTCCGTGGGTCTCTGTACAGCTACAGAAGAAAGTTTTCATTTATTTGCAACCCAAAAACAAGTAGTGAAGTGGGTGAAGCTTTATCCAGACTGAAAAGGTTGAAAATAAAAGTGAAGCACTGACTGGTAGATCAGTGCTTTGATGTGACAAGAAAGAAAATCCATTTTGTTTATCTAATCTTGCATGTGTATGCAAACAAAATTCATCAAGCGTTAAGTAGGCGGACATGATGTTGAAATTACCATTAATACATGTCACAAAATTATCACGGCCGTATCTGTTAACACTGAAAATTCCCTGCATTTTTTTTAAAAGTCAACTTGATCTGAAATGCTACAGGTATATGCTAGTTGCAGCAGAATTTACAACGGACGCAGTAGCGATGTATCATATTTACGATTTGACCGTCCTCTCTGCCCTTCTGCACTGCAGTATTTTATTTAGCTTTGTATTCAAATCCACCCATTTGTACTGATGCCAAAAGAGAAAATGAATCACATATGGGGAAGTGAAGGCTGGTAATAACCTGGATTACAGACCGCAGTGGGTGTCAGATTCCCTGGGAATTTTGAAGTTGACATTTTGAGACATTTCGCCTCCCACCGCGCTGTTACAAACAGCAGTAAAGGAGCATTCAGCCTCAATCAGCGTTGTCGCCCACACAGGAACCTCAAAAACGCTAAACACCGTCTAAATCACTTTCTGACCAACAGCAACCATACAATAGTGATTAGGACAATCGCAGTCATGATGATGATGAAGCTAGGTGGTATGCGAACAGCTGTGTTTTTGTATTGTTTTTTAATGTATTAATGAATGCTGCCTGCCTAAATCCGCTCCTTAAATTAGAAATTCATTCCCCACATCTGTGTTTATCTGTGTTGGCTCTGTCTCCCTCATTTCAATTTAAACACATTAAAATGTAAAATGGCTTTGGGGCTGAATTGAGTAGCATTATCAAAACAGCCTGTCACACTTTTGCTGCATTTGATTTCTTGTCTCTATTTGTTGAGTTATTGCTACCTAGAATTGGAGATGGCTTTCGAAAATTGTGACATTAGAGTCACTATCCAAAGCGTCAATCTTCCTGATCTTTGTCTAATGATGATGGTTTCTCAGCAACACACACTTTCCCACAACAGTAGTCTGATATTTATTTAAACCAGCCTAAAATATGTAGTATTTTTATTAAGCAGCAGCATCCAGTTCATGGCCAAATAATGGAAAAGTAACCTGAATCAACTTATTATTGGGTAAACAACATGAGTAGCTTATTATTAAAGCTCTTGTGTTCCTCATCATGAGTTGTTGCCATGTCGGCCGTATTGTTTTCATTTTTTTTTTTAAATCAAGCCATAGCCAATTAAGGGAACAGCCTGCCCTTTACATGGGTATTAACAAAAATCTCAGTCTGAAAATTGTCTGAATGCTGAACTGTAGAAACCGAAACGCCCACTCATCATATTTTATAGCAGGTACCGCATCTTCAGCTTTCAAAGAGAAAATGAGAGATGGAGAGAGGCAGAAAAGACAAAAGTGTTTACTGAAGTAATGGATGTTCTGACTCATCGTTTCGAAGAAACAACACGGATCCTGGCTTCTAATCTCTTATATAAAACACTCTAATTCAGAGGATATTTTCAACAGTCTTCGGTGTCCTAAATATTAAACTGCGACTGCAGTGCCGCTGTGCTAAATGTGTTAATGCACCATGCGAATAAAGTAATGCGTCTAAAGGTACCCTGCAAGTAAATGTCAAAAACAGCTAAAGAACAGGATGTAGCACAAACAAACCAACACACACAGGCGTAAGTATATATACCAAGCAATTTGCTTGCTCCCAAAATGAACTGAATTACCCTGAGTAAGCACAGTACTCCATCTGAGCTTGTGTTCGTTGTTATTTCTTGGTAGATGGTGTGCAGGTTTGCAATAATGACCCTGGGTAAGTGGACGCTGAGAGACCTCTGAATAGGATGTTCGCAATTTTCCATCCCTCCTGGTTCCTTTCATTTGGGAGCACTGTTTTTAAAGCTATACGTCATGGAATGGGTTAGAAAGGGTCGTTTTCTTGAATAAACCTTATTTGCCTCCAGGCTTCAACTTGCTGTTTGATAATCACTTGTGGGACTGATTTGTTTTCATTAACGGCATCATCAAGCATTGTGGTCAGAAAAAAACACGTTGGACCTTGAATTTAAACAGTCACGTGATGTAAAACAGTATCCTTAAGGTAAGAGATAATTACTAGATATGAATCCCCACTGGTCATTTCCCTTCAGATTGCAGGTGTTTATGTAGGTTGGAGCGTTTCAAGGGTTTAATAAAAATAGCTTTAATTATGAAAGATCTTGCGCTCAATTATACCCCCTTAGGTAAATACGAAAGCTGTAGTAAACAAACCTGCTCACGTCCTTGGGGCTGTGACTGACAATCCTTTTGTTTATTCTGAATTGATATATGAATTGTCTTCAAATGCACAGTGAATCCACCTGCAATTTCAAAAAGATAGAAATTGTCTTTTTCATGGGAAAAACACTGTTTGCTAATGAATGCTGTGAACTAATTCTTAAAGGGACAGTTTATCTGAAAATGAAATTCTGTCATCATTTACTAACCCTTGTGTCGTTACAAACCTGAGTTTTTTTTCTTCTGTGAAACACAACAGGTCAATTCCGTTCCAGCATGATGGATGTGGCTGCACTGGGGGACAAAATGGTGTAGGTAGGTTTTAGTTTGAAATAAATTTTCACTTAAAATGTCACAAATACAAGGCTCTACACTTACGCTTCTTTTTAGAAATTTGTGCTCCTAAATTTTTTACACACAGAGCACCTTCTAATCAATAATCAAAAATCTAATCAAAAATGAGCCTTCTCATTACAAGGTGATATTTGACTCCTTAAAGTGATTTACAGGGGAATTTAGTTTTTACCTTGGTAATGGCATTTTTCTAACTTTATTTAATAATCTTTTATGTCAAATTTTTAAAAATATATATATTTTACAGGCTTTTTAAAATTTCTAATTTAAACAACAGACCAAGAACAAGTAGAATAAGAAAAGTTACCAATCAAATGAAATCAGTATAAACAAAATTAATTTGTACTACAGAGGTGGCACAGAAGAACACAAAAGTGTCTTTTTTCATGTTTAATGAGGCTCAGAGAGGTATTTTAAATATACATTTTTGAATACTGAAATATTAAATGATTTAAATAACTGAAAAGATACTTTAAAAATGAAACTAAAACTGCCAGTAGATGGCCGTAAGTCACTGATTTAATTACTGAATCATTCATTCATTTGATTCTTTCAAACGGCTGATTCATTCAGGATTGAGCAAGTGACTCTCTTTTTGAATGGGAAATTGAATCATTGACTCACTAGATTTGTTTAAAAACGCATGTTCATTCATAAACAAAACACTGCTGTGTTTGAATGTAGATGTGCAGCTCAGGTGGCTTGTTTCAAACTATTTTTGACAGCGAAATAGTGCAAAATCAGGTAATAGCGCTATAGTCAGACAATGTAAGTCACTTAGTATTAACGTTTTGTTTATTTAACTGTTGTATTAAATCAATATCTCATTTACAAACTCCGTTAAAAATCATTAAAAGCTGTCACTCATTATAGTTCATCGTGATCTCACAAAGTTCCATTATAATCAACAAAGTTCTCTACACTGCACAATC
Source organism: Labeo calbasu (assembly GCA_019740295.1). Taxonomy (NCBI): domain Eukaryota; kingdom Metazoa; phylum Chordata; class Actinopteri; order Cypriniformes; family Cyprinidae; genus Labeo; species Labeo calbasu. The sequence continues at coordinate 1,379 of JAHKKF010517707.1, read as the reverse complement.
AATCTCTTATTTACAGTCTCTCTACACATTGTTTATAAAAGGATTCATGAGATATGTCTGTGAAACATTACTCAACATTGCAAAAACATGTAGAAACCTAAGAAAAAACAACAACAACAAAAGCCATGATGGCTTTGTACAACGGGCCAATTTAAATAATTATTAATTCAAGTTATTTATTACAGTTCACGAGAGAAATACAGCAAAGTCTGATTTATAACTAATCTGTTCATTGAATCTTTTCAATAATTTAGTTTGATCTATTTGCCACAGCACTCCTATTCTCTCTTGGACTCTAAAATTTTTAAAATAGCCTCGCTCATATTGTGTGTCTTACAGCAGCTATTCAGATAACAATGTCTGTCTAGACCTTAATATCTTTAGCTCTCTATTTCTTTCAGTGAGTCATGACCAGTGGTCATAATGATAGACCCAATTCAGGTCCCTCACACAAAATTGGGCTACCTATTTACAACAGGACAGAATGTTACTCTCTGATCACAGAGGTGGATTTGTGTGTCTCTGACTGTCTCAGAACAAGCCTGATCGCTTCACATACTGTCCTTATGTAAACACTGAGCTATTCACTGCACTCTAAAGGTGTGGATTTCCACTATATTTTGTAACTAATTGCGGTACTTTTTCTAAGCAGTTCTACAGTATAATTTATATTAAATGCAGTTCTATTAATTCTGAATACAATTAATGTGAAATCATTACAGTGTGAAAACATGTTACCCCTTTTTATGTACTGAAACAACACTGGGTGATATTCATACATTCTATCATTTTTTCTTTTCTCTGTTATAGTGGAAGACAACCGTGCTGAGCTTCACATGGTTTTGTTGTAACATATCCCCAGATAATAAGACTGTTCTGCTGTCTTGTGTCTTTTTCTTCTTACAATTCTTTTCTTTGTCTCTTGTGTCCCCTCCCTCTCTCTTTCTCACTTATTATGTCTCAAGACTATGCTTGTGACCCAAACTGTCATTTGTTTTCATTAATGCTGTCATAACTAAGCAGTATGAAAATAAGGAGCCTTTCAAAAAGCTAAACCTGATGCTTTGATGCAGATTCTGCTGTTAGAACACAGTATGTACTCTAAAGAGAATTCAGTTCAATAAACAATATACCTGAATCATGTTAAATGCCATGTTTAACGCGGATGAAAACAAAGTTATGAGGGACAGACTTACAGTCTTTACAGTGGGGCGCACTATAAAAAGTCCTAGCCCTTTCACGCTTAAGTTTAAAATATTCTAGCTGAGCCTCCAGCGTGAGTTTTTTTAGGCGACCGTTATTTTAGAATGTATCGCTTTATTGTTTCCATGGCGACGCGTCGTGTTTGTCATGTGACACAACGCAGCCACAATAGCGCT
>JAHKKF010517706.1:3767-27364 GCA_019740295.1 Labeo calbasu | reverse complement strand
GTGTACTGATGGATCTTCTCTCTCCCTGTTATAGTGCTTGCAGCCTGCCAACGTGGCCTAAGTATGGCAGAGCAGGACTCCACCGAGAAGAAGCTTCCAGCAGTGGCTGCGCTGCACTCTCACTTCATCGTGGGCTCTGTGTCCGAGGAAAACTCTGAGGATGAAACCGCAGGGAAGCTGGACCTGCAGATGGAGGAGAATCCGCGTTCCCTTTCCCCCTCTTCTGTCAGTTCAGACAGCACTTATGAGATGGGTTTCGACAGCCTGGACGGACCCTTGCACAATATGAGGTCAGAGATGCTTGTGCACTCAGTTGCAGTTATTGTGACATGGATGTATACTTTCACCAAGCCTGTATCTCGCTTGCTTTGCCTGGTGCTCGAGATCAGGGACGTGGCCTTTGAAAAAGACTAGTTTCAAGATAAGGCTAATGCTGGTTGTCTAAATAAGTGATTACATTCCTTATCCCATGTGAGAATGAGGGGAAATATGCAGCAGTATTGTGCAAAGTGGTGGCTTCAGGATACTGGGTTCATCACTGTGCTGTGTGAAAATGTGCACAAGCGCCTCTCTGTGTGTTTGGTTAAGTTAGGTTGCACTGCCAGTCTTTGGCAGCGTTTTCCATCTCTATGCCTACTGGGGTCTCACACAGACATGCCATAATGGGCGCCGTTAAGTTGAGTGTGTCAAAGTGGTGATGCTTTAGGAATAGATTGGAGTTACACAGGAGGCTGTTTGGCCTGCCCTGGAATAGTGGTAGTATAATGCTCAAGGATCTTGACTGTTGGCAATTGTTTTATGTTCAGTTCTTTACAGAATTCCAGGTCCAGGGCATGGATTTTACAGTTAAGCACAGTTTACTCTCCAGAACATTCCCTGCTGTTACCACACTGCGGATTTATTTATTTATTTATTTTTTAATTATTGAAATGTTTATTTTTTTAAATGTTTGTTTTAAAATTTGGAATTTGATGTGAGGCAATTTATTTAGTAGTTAATTATTAAACTACCTATTACTAATATTAATATTTTAATTTGATTATTTGAAAAATATTCTTATTGTAATAAATTATATTTGACAGTTGTTTTAGTATCATTGATATACTTATGATTTTTGGTAATATTGTAATTTTTTGTGTTTTTTCTTTTTTTAATGTTTATATCTTCAGTATATAGCTTTTCATTTTAGTCTATTTAGTTATTTTAGTACTTCAACTTGTAAAATAAATTAAAATAAAATAAAAATATAAATAATAAATAAATAAATAAAATAGGCTTGAGTGTTTTTTTGTTTTTTTTTAATGATAGCCTGATTTCACTTAATAATATATTCTCAAAATAAACAGATGAGTTCTTAGGATTTAAATTTTTATCTCCAATAACTAGATAGAGCTGTAATAATATGTAATAGAAAATATAGAATTTTTAAATATTGAATATATGTGGCAGAAAAAATGCTACAGAGACATTTTGATTTGAATTTAAAATATCTCCCCTTGCTGCACTTATCTGCACTTTTCTGTAAAAAAAAAAAAAGGATCCTTAAAATGTTAGGTCTAAACATGTCACTTTCTATTAGTCTGGTTTTGTCATTATTGCTACTATGTAAAAGTAATATAACTAGTCTGTGATACATAAAACTGTCTGCTGGGGATGGAGAACATGTGGCCACCCTTTATAGTCATCAACCAGACCACATGCAGGCAAGACAGATTTGTGCAGTACCGGCAAATCTGCTATTTAATGGTTGCCTTGTGTCGTGAATACATAAGTTATTTTGCAGAATAATAAGCTCATACAGCTGCTTATAGTGTGTTTTTGTGTTTTCTGATTTTATACATATAAAATGCTGATTTAATTTACATAATACGTCATGCCTCAGTGTTTGACTAAGGCCTCGTACGAGCTGCCCTGAGAAGTGTTATAGGATGGGGTGGCGGTGCTGAAACCGCCTGAGTGGGCCAAGTTTTGCCCCTCCTCCCCATATTGCTCTACTATTGGTCAAGGGGAGGGCCTGTGGTGGGAAAGTGCGAAGGAAGTACAAAAACATTCTTTTTGCCTTAGGGGAAAGAAGAGGAGGAAAATCGAGTCGGAGAGGGAGAGAGACATTCCAGTCCTTCCCCCTTAAAGGTGCACTTTGTGTGTGCCAACACTTCCGACATGATGCAATGCTGTAACTTCAGCTTGCACGTGATAACATAGTACTACGCTACTAATTCTATTTATGCAGTATACAGTATGTATGTTATGCACAGTATGCATTTTCCCAGGCTTGAATAACAAACTGACCTACATCTGCCAACCTGGGATATTTTGTATCCCACAATGCAATGCGCTTAACCTTGCATTTCCAGAAGAACCTAAACCAGAATTTTTATTTGCCGCCTTGATTCAGGAATCAGACTTCCAAAAGTTAAGGCATTTTTTAACACAAAACTGGATATGCGAATAAACTGTTATTATAAGTTAGCTAACGTGCATGTAGCATGCTACTGTTTAATATGCAGCACATAGCATACTGCTGCTGATTGATATGCATAATGCTTGTATGTATGTTTCACAACACTGTTTTCGGCTGTATACAGTAGGGGTGGGAATCAAAGGGTACCTCATGATACGATACGAATCACAGTACGTGGCTCACAATACCGATAATATCACAATACAGCAACTCTGCGATAATCAATATATTGCTAGACAATCCTATAATGATACATCACGATATCGGTCAAACTATGAAAAGGTTAAGTCCAGGTTTTCTCTCTATCGTTTATTCAAGTCTAATCTGCAAAAAATTCTGTCATTTACTCACTCTCAAGTTGTTTTAAACCCAACCCAGGCTCATAAAAATGTGTGCCTCTATATACATTTCTGCAACACTGTAATTACGCACCTTACTGCACGTTTCATGGCAGTTTCAAAGTAAAATGTCCAGAGAGTGGCGAATTTAAATATCTGGGGAGTGTCGCTAAAGGTTAATACTCTATCGTTGATACTATCGTGTTGGAAATATCCCCTACACCAAACCCAACCCTGAACCTACCCGATAGTGTTAGCAAATGCAAAAGTAATATAAAAACACATTTGTTGAAACCACAGTTTCATGGGGTTCATGCTGAAGTTCTTCACCTCTCAAGTGCAATGCCATATCGCCGGAGCTTAGAAAACTCATGCATTTGAAGCTGTATACAGTATATGTCATGACAGTGTTCAGAAGTATCAGTTTTCAAATTGTGCAGGATGTTAAAATTGGTTTGAAGTCATAACATAATATTCTACAAGTAATTGTGTGAAAATTAGGCTTTAATAATCAAAACTCTGTACCTGTAAATCATACTATAGTATAGTAAAAAGTTTTACTGCCTGTAGTGTTCATTTCAACTGGAAACTGCAGTGATTCGTACATGGGTATGTTTTTTCAGTTTTGCAGAAATGTATATGGGGGCACATATTTCCAATGAACCTAGGTTGTTTAAACTTGAATGAGTTTCTTTCTTCTGTTAAACATAAGTTATTTTGAAGAATGTGGGAAACCAGACAGTTGTTGGTTCTTCAGTGACTTCCATATTATTATTTTTTTTCTTTTATAGTCAATGGGGACCAGCAACTGTTTGGTTACCCACATTGTTCAAAATATCTTCTTGTGTATATCACGTGTCAGCACGCGAACGAAGTGTTTAACCAGCAAGACTTCAAAGAACATGCAAATAATGCAGTTCTTGCATATTGCATACTCTTTGACGATTTTGTTTGTCCCATCAATGGTATGAAAGCTGAAGTGGTTTCAGACTTTGGACTTAAATGTTGCTGAAGCATCTGTTATTTTTACTCTCACTGCTGCCCGCCATCCCTTTATAAACCTTATTCTTAGGCTAGATAACTTATGGTCACGTTTCCCTCATTCATGTGTTAAGTGTCTTGTCAAAGAGCCAAGAAGTAGCAACACTGGGAGCAGGGAAAGCTATTTAGAGCACCTTATTTTATTAATTAAAATATCGTTTAGATTTTTGTATTGCACAAAGGACAACAATATATCGCCCTATCAATGTTTTGTCCCACCCCTACTATGTGGTACAGTTTTTAGTATGCAGTGTGCTAGTATTCCATTCCATTAATTTTGTTTCTCCTTCTCAGCACTTAAAGACATCGATTCAGCAATCTATCACTCTTTCTTTATTTTTAGTTACTACTGTGTTTTTACTGCGTAAAAAAAAAAAAAAAAACAACAAAAAAAAAAAAGCCCCTTAAAGGGGGTTAATTTACAGGGTTGATTTGCAGGCCTGGGAGAGTCATGGAATTTATTAAATATGTGGGACAAATTCATGGAGAAAATAGAAAATGGTGAATATAGATTTTTCTGTTTCTTTTGCATTGCCTTAATTAAACATATCAGAAAAATTTAATATTGTGATGACAATGGGCCAGATTTACTAAACAGGGCAAATTAGTGTAATTCTATAAAAATGCAGACAGGAGGGAAACTTCTGTGACTTCAGTGGTGCCCCCAAGTTTGAACTTCTAAAATGCATTTTAAATGCAGCTTTAAATGGCTCTAAACCATCCCAGCCGAGGAAGAAGGGTCCTATCTAGCAAAACTATTTTGGTCATTTTTTTAAACAAATTAACAATTTATATACTTTTTAACCTCAAGCGCTTGTCTTGTCTAAGTCTGCATGAACTTTTTTCCGGTTCAATTCCAGTTCAAAACTTCCATCTCGTTTTCTTCCCCAACTTCAAAATCCTACATCTCTGCAGAAGTACTGACCCATTGTTTACAAAGTGAACATGCAAAGAAGATCAAACACCCTTTACAAAAAAAAGGTACAACAGCGATTATAGGACGATTTTGACATTGAAGAAGCATTTGAGGTTAAAAAGTATATGAACTGTCAGTTTGTTTTGAAAACGACTGATCGTTTTGCTAGAAAAGACCCTTATTCCTCAGCTGGGATCATTTAGAGCCATTTGAAGCTGCATTTAAACTGCATTTTGGAAGTTCAAACTTTGGGGCACCATTGAAGTCCACTATATGGAGAACATTCCTGAAATGTTTTAATCAAGAAACATAATTTCTTATCGACTGCAGAAAGAAAGACATGAACACCTTGGATGACATGGTGGTGAGTAAATTATCTCTAAATTTTTTTTCTGGAAGTGAACTAATCCTTTAAAGAGCACAGAACCAGCCAGATCATTTCGTTGTAAAGTAAATTCGTTGTATTCTGAACTTATTCTGAGTAAATTCGTTGTATTCTGAACTTAACTGGCAATCAGTAGTTGAAGCTATTAAGGTGTGCTGACCCAAAAATCTTTTAAAAACCTGGGCCAAGTTTAAACCAGTAACCAGGCATCACAGCTGGCAAAGGGGCATGTCTGACATTGCCATTATAATGTAATCAAAATGAAAATTATTATTGCTGGTCTTCAATGATAATGTCAACTTACTTTCGGGGGTAAAGGTTCGATACGATTTCGTTACAACAGGAAAAAAACAACAAATCTACTATGCTAGTACAAATTACATTTTTGTTTCACCTAGATGTGAAAACACTAAATATTATATCAAATTATAATGTTATATATAATCTGCAGTTCATATAAGGACTAAATACTTAAAATATGTTTGATTTAGTTAACAGATAAACAAGGGAAAAAACAGTGCGACATGTAACGTAGCTTATATGTTTCAGTTTCAGTTCAATTATATGACAGAAAGGAAATTCAAATGGCAGAAAACGACAACCTATTTGTTTTCGTTATTTTACAAAAGACCTTTTACACCTTTTATACCTTTTTTTTTTTTTAACCCTCGAAATTCGAACAATCCAATCCAAAAGGATCAGCAATGCTGTGAGTTGCCTAGCATGTGTATTGTTGTAGTGTTTATCTCTTTGTATTCAGTGTGTCTCAGGCTGCATTGTAAGTTATAATGGTATTGTGTGTGTTTCTCAAGGCCTAGCATGTCAGGACTTCACCTTGTAAAGCAGGGCAGGGACCGCAGACGCATGGACCTGCAGAGGGATTTTACTGTCGCTTCCCCCGCTGAGTTTGTCACCCGCTTTGGTGGCAACAAAGTCATTGAGAAGGTAAGATTGTCATCTGCTATTGTGCTATGTGTGTGGTGCAGTGTTATTTTATTGCCATTTTTTGTTATTATTTTTTAAACGTTATTTTTATATTTTATTATTTTTCGATTGAATACCCTGTTGAAAAAACCAGCATATGCTGGTTAGGTAGGTTTTGATGCTGGGATGCTGGTTTTGCTGGTCCTTTGCTGGTTTATGCTGGCTCTTTGCTGGTCCTTAGCTTGTTTAAGCTGGTCCTGGACCAGCACATGACCAGAAAAGGACCAGCATAAACCAGTTAAAACCAGCATCCCAGCATCAAAACCTACTTGACCTGCATATGCTGTTTTTTTCAACAGGGTTAAAATGTTGTTTTTGTCCTTTTTTTATTATTGTTAATATTTTAATGTCTATACCATTTTATTAATTTTTATTTTAGTTTTTGTTATTTTACTACAATTTAAACTAAATAAAACAGAGAATATTTTGTTGTGACAGGTCCTCATTGCCAACAATGGCATCGCTGCAGTCAAATGCATGCGCTCCATCCGTCGCTGGGCTTATGAAATGTTTCGAAATGAACGGGCCATACGTTTTGTGGTCATGGTTACCCCGGAGGACCTTAAAGCCAATGCAGGTGTGTTTAAAGTGCTGAGCTTAACTATTACGTCATAAGCTTAAAAAAAATAGCATGAGGAAACCTTCCCCCACTCCTGGCTGTACCATGGTGTAATCCAGGAAAAGCCTGCTGGACTGGCAAATGTATTTAGTAAGGAATGTCTTGGTCCTTCTCTCCGTTGTATAACTGTGTCAGTATTCTTTGTTGGTGCATATCTGGCCTAATTTGCATAGAAAGGGTTCAGTGAGTTGAAAATCATTTGTCAATAGGCCTGTAATCTCAGATGTACTCAATGAAATACTCATGTAAACATATGTATAACTGTCCACAGAGTATATCAAGATGGCAGATCACTACGTACCTGTCCCAGGAGGGACAAACAACAACAACTATGCTAATGTGGAACTCATTTTGGACATAGCAAAACGAATCCCCGTTCAGGTAAATGCATGTGAGCTTTGGGGTAACACTTAAAAGACTTAAAACAGGCTGCATAATTAATGTGTGAAGTTTAAGACGTTAATATTGTAACACTGTGAAATAAAAGTATTATTATACTTATCAAATATTATTATTATTATTATTATTATTATTATTATTGTTTTAAGCACAACTGTAGTATTACAACAGTAATGCGAGTTAAAAAAAATGTATATAAAACAGAAAAGAATGTTAATGTAAAAACATTCTTATTTATATACATTCTTATGTTTCAGCAGCAGCATTATAGATTTTATTTTGTTTAATGATATTAAATCTTTATTATATCCTAGGTAAGCGTTGTTATTACTGCTCATTATTAGTTAAACCCTTTATTGGCACTTATTCAGTATTCACTTTTCAATATAAAGATGTCTGCTAAATGCATAAATGTAATGTACGTGTCTTTAGGCTGTATGGGCTGGTTGGGGTCATGCTTCTGAGAACCCCAAACTCCCTGAATTGCTGCACAAGAACGGCATCGCCTTCATGGGTGAGAATGAGATACTGTAATAAACCTTACCACATCGCATTTGATAAATTATTAATGTACTGTGATGGTACAGTACTGCTCTTATTGTAGTGGTTTGTATCTTTTCTTAGGTCCACCTAGTCAGGCTATGTGGGCTCTTGGGGATAAGATCGCTTCTTCTATTGTGGCCCAGACAGCTGGCATTCCCACACTACCCTGGAGTGGAACAGGTTAGTTTCAGCCTTAGCTGTCTGATGTATATATGAACAAAACCCATTCTTTAATGATTTGTTGTATATTATGTTACTCTTATCGTTCCTTTTAAAGGTATAGTTCACCCAAAAATGAAAATTACTCTATGATTTACTCACCCTCAAGCCATCCTAGGTGTATATGACTTCTTCTTTAAGATTAATACATTGGAGTTGTATTAAAACATCTCCTGGCTCTTCCATGGCAGTGAATGGCTGTTGATTTTTTTCAAGTCCGATAAAATACATCCATCCATCATAAAAAGTACTCCACACAGCTTCAGAGGGTTAATAAAGGCTTTCTGAAGTGAATCGATACATGTGTGGAAGAAAAATATCCGTATTTAAAACTATATACCTTAATCTCTAGTTTCTGCTAGTAGCGTTCCAGTGGATGAGATAGGATTTAGGCATAGCATAAGATCCAATGAGACGTGACAAACTCTGAAGCGCTAATGTTGTGTCTTTACAGGGCTGACTGTAGAGTGGTCAGAGAATGACCAGAAGAAGGGAATTATTAATGTCCCTTCTGAGCTGTACGAGCAGGGCTGTGTACATGACGTGGAAGCTGGACTGAAGGTATACTATACACTTACGTCAAGCACAAAGTGACGTTCATACTTTAGTCCGGTCAGTGAAAGAGCATGTTTCGATTGATAGGCGGCAGAACAAATAGGCTACCCTGTGATGGTGAAAGCATCTGAAGGCGGAGGAGGAAAAGGTATCCGGAAAGTCAATGGTGCAGAAGATTTCCCCAACCTCTTTAGACAGGTCAGAGTTGTTCTTCAAAGCTGAACTATAATTTTACCCACATGTTAACTTTCCAAAACTAACCACAGTACTTGCTACTCAGGTTCAAACTGAAGTTCCAGGTTCCCCCATCTTTGTCATGCAACTGGCCAAACATGCTCGCCACCTGGAGGTGCAGATCTTAGCTGATCAGTACGGTAACGCCATCTCTCTGTTCGGCCGTGACTGCTCCGTCCAGCGCAGACACCAGAAAATCATTGAAGAAGCTCCGGCTACCATTGCTACCTCTGATGTGTTTGAAGACATGGAGAAGGTATCACTGACTATTATGAGCGCCAAATATCAGATTCAGAAGAAGTCGAATGTTAATTCTGTATTTTCCTAAAAGAATGAATAAAGTATATGCCATCATGAAACACTGGGTTACTTAAACATAAAAAAGAAATGTGTTGAAATTGAGAACAACGTATTGGTCTGTTTCAGTGTGCAGTGAGGTTGGCGAAGATGGTGGGCTATGTGAGTGCAGGTACAGTGGAGTATCTCTACAGTCAAGACAGCAGCTTTTACTTTCTAGAGCTCAACCCTCGTCTTCAAGTGGAACATCCTTGTACTGAGATGGTGGCTGATGTTAACCTGCCTGCGGCCCAACTGCAGGTCTGCATGTGAATTTATGTGTTTTAAAGGAATATTGGAGATTAAATATATTTTATTTTATTGTTTTAATAAATATGCTAGGATAAATTCTTATGATTTTTATTATTATTATTATTATTATTAATCCTTATGCTCTATTATTATTATTATTATTATTATTACTTGTTATTAATTCTCAATTTCCACTGGATCTAATTTGACCTCGTCCCTCAGTTTGTAACAAAGGAAAGATGCACTTACAGTGATGTAAATCCTCTTCTTTTAAATACGACACATGCTGCCAATAGTGTTTAAGTATTTGCAAAATTATTGCTTTAATTAATGTGAAGTGGACTTGTAATGTCTTGTAATGTAATGTGGATGTGTAAGATGTAGTTTGCCTTTCATTTACAAATCCACCTTTGCCATACAGCAAATGCAGACCTCTACAATCACTAGACTGGCAGAATCTAGTGAACAATACAGTACAGTCTCTGTGGCGGACACTCGTCACGTGACCACTGTCTTTGCAATGTAGGTCACTTGGCTGAGGCCAGTGTGCTATAGGTCCAGTGGGAGAGGGGGGTTAATACGCTTATGTAACACACAAAGACTGCTGCAGATGAATGAGGGGAATTGATGGAGAGAGAAAAGGAGAGAATGACAAAGGGAAACAGCGGGAGAGAAACGCAGAAACGCAGTCGGGAGGCATTCGTTAATTGCATAACCAAGGGAGTGTAGAAATTGAAGAAATGAAGAAAAGTGCATGTCTCAAGTATCTTATTCTGCATGTTTTGCTTGTATCAAAGGGCCAGAATATCACAGAGATTGTGGCTTTGTTTTTTTTTTGTTTTTTTTTTTTTTTTTACAGTGAAATTTGATAATGCTGTTTTTAATTTGAAAACTTGTGTTCTCTCATTCAGATTGCTATGGGCATCCCACTTCACCGCATTAAAGACATCAGGGTGATGTATGGGATGCAGCCTTGGGGCGATTCCCCAATTGACTTTGATGGACTCTCCACTGCCCCCTCTCCACGAGGACATGTAATTGCAGCTCGAATTACTAGTGAGAACCCAGATGAGGTGTGTGATCCTAACTGATATTTAAAGTGTGATAATGTGAAAATTGAATAAGCTCTGATGTTGATTTCACATGCAAAGGAAATGTCTTTGACACAGCAATGGCCTGTTTAATTCTAAGAGTCATAAAGAGGTTAGAATAAAATCCTTCATGAGCGTGTCTTTTGTGCAAGAAACCATGACAAACAATTTTAGTAGATGTCATGGGAAAGAATCTGAGTAAAATACTGTTCAAAGGTTTGAGGATAGAAATGAGAGTTTTCTTTTTATTTAGTAAGGGCACATTAAATTGATCGAATAATTGTTACAAAAGGCTGTTTTGTTTATAATGTCACAAAGGTTTCTATTTCAAATAAGTGCTGTTCTTTTGAACTTTCTATTCATCAAAGAATCCTGCAAAAATGTGCAAAAGTTTCATCAAAAATATTAAGAAGCAGATCTGTTTTCAACACTGATAATAAGAAATGCTATTTGAACACCAAATAAGCATATTAGAAAGATTTCTGAAGGATCATGTGCTACTAAAAATCTAGCTTTGGCATCACAGGAATAAATTACATTTAAAAATATAGAAAACAAAAAATGTATTTTACATTTTAATAATATTTCACAATATTGCTGTTTTTACTGCAGTGTATTTTCAAATAAAGGCTGCCTTGGTGAACATAAGAAACTTATTTAAAAAAAAAAACCTGTTTCAAAAATCTGACCCCAAACTTTTGAATGGTAGCGTAAATATTCTAAGATAATGTTAATTAATTAATTACCATGTAAATGACTTCTGTTGATGCTTTTGTGTGTGTGTCAGGGGTTTAAGCCCAGCTCAGGAACTGTCCAGGAGTTAAATTTCCGCAGTAACAAGAATGTGTGGGGCTACTTCAGCGTCGCAGCTGCTGGAGGTCTGCATGAGTTTGCAGACTCTCAGTTTGGCCATTGCTTCTCCTGGGGAGAAAACCGTGAGGAGGCCATCTCGTGAGTATTTTCTCATGATCTGTTTTTCAGAAGAGTAGAGCACAGCAATTTTTACCCAATCACCTTACACCTTACACGGTTATTTCATATGGAATGTTCTGTAAAATTTATTTGTTTATGTCTTATCTTAGAAACATGGTGGTGGCCCTCAAAGAGCTGTCTATCAGAGGAGACTTCAGGACTACAGTGGAGTATCTCATAAAGCTGCTAGAAACAGAAAGTTTCCAGCACAACAGCATCGACACTGGTTGGCTGGACAGACTAATTTCTGAGAAGATGCAGGTGTGTGAAACAACCCTCTTTATTTCACAACACAGCTCTCATGAACATGCCTGTTACTGCTTCCAGCCATTTTCAGTTAGATAATCATCTGTGACAGCAAGACACTGCGACATTTCCTGTCTGATGCTCAAGCATAATTCCCTATATTGAGTTCATTATGTAAGTTACCATTAGGTCACATCATTGTCACTCTGCGTGTGTGTATGTGTGTGTAGGCCGAGCGTCCTGACACTATGCTGGGAGTAGTGAGTGGAGCTCTGCATGTGGCTGATGTCAACCTCAGAAATAGCGTGTCCAATTTCCTACACTCACTGGAGAGGTAAAAAGCCACTTTAATATTATGATATTTACAAAAAATTGAAATCTGATACTTTAATATCATAAGCAACAAAGCATAAAGATTATTGCAATTATTAGATGGGACGTGTGCAACAAGTAATGTTATGCAGTAAGTTTTAAAATAACATAACAGAATAGCATAGGCTGATTTTGAAAAGAATGGTTTTTAAGTTTAAGAATCAATATCTGTACATCAAAGTAAAGATAGATTAAACTTGATTAACCAGTTGTCACCCCAGCCCTAAGGAGTATATATGTGACCCTGGACCACAAAACCAGTGTAGTTGATATTGCAGTGATAAAATGTTTTGCTTTTTTCCCCTGTGTGTCTGTAGAGGGCAGGTTTTGCCTGCGCACACCCTGTTGAACACGGTGGATGTCGAGCTGATTTATGAGGGGACCAAATATGTTCTAAAGGTGACCAGACAATCTCCTAACTCTTACGTGGTCATCATGAATAACTCTTCGGCAGAGGTGGATGTTCATAGGTTGAGCGATGGGGGTCTGCTGCTCTCGTACGACGGAAGCAGCTACACCACCTACATGAAGGAGGAGGTGGACAGGTAGGATTCTGAGTGTAAATGCAGAATGGAAAACACAAGAACGTTATGAGAGCTGTTCATATTAGGGTGTACAATGTGTAGATTCATCATGTAAAGTCCAGAACTACATTTAAATGTTGGACACTTTTATATGGACTAAAAATGAGAATGCCATCTATAATAATATAATATAAATCAGTGCGGTCAGTTATTTGTACAGTGTATATATATTAATGCTGTTGATTGATTAAAAAAATACTGATACTGATGCTTATTCAGCTTATTTATTGTTTGTTTAATTTCTGGAAATAAAATGAGTAATTATAGCCATCCAGTGTGTGTATATATATATGTGTGTGTGTATATATATATATATATATATATATATATACATTTTTAATTTATCATTATTAACAATTAAAGAACATTAAAAATATACCAATTTTTAAATGAAGTAAACATTAAGCTCTACATTTTATATAGTGTGTTTGGTTATTTTTTATTTTTTATCTTTTTCCAGTTGAAAACATAGATGGGGCATTAATTGCGTTAATTATTATACAACAAATGTTACACAACAAATACTACTTTTTTTAAAAAGTAATTATGAATTATTTTTCACAAATACAAATCCAGCTTTTTGCATAATTATTTCTAATATTGTTACTGATTATTTTTAAGAGATGGTAAAAAGTTTACAACATAAATAGTTACTTGTAGAAAATGATTTGAGTATGCACAGTTTAATTTGTTTTATTTTATTCTTCAGGTATCGCATCATTATTGGTAACAAGACGTGTGTATTTGAAAAAGAGAATGATCCTTCACTCCTGCGCTCACCATCTGCTGGGAAACTCATCCAGTATACTGTGGAGGATGGTGGACACGTGTTTGCTGGACAATGTTATGCAGAAATAGAGGTGTGTAAGAGTGTGTAAGAATGGCAGCTTTACCAAATTTCCAAAGTCAGGGTGCACAGATTGTTTAATTCATAAAAATGACCCTGGACCGCAAAAGCAATTGTACGTAGTACTGGAAATTAATGGAAAGCGTATCTATTAAACTTTCAGATGATGTATAAATCTTAAATTTCAAAAAACATTTGTGGTCCATGGTCACAAATATTCCCATTCTGCTGCAAATAACAATACTGTATTTTACCACATTTATGATGTTAAAAATACAAAAAGTGTGATTTGTGAGGTAATTCCTTTTACATGTCAATTGTATGAGCCCTTTCTGTCTAAGCAAGCAGTACTTGGCTATAATCAGCTGCAAAGTAGATTGCGATAATAAGAAGTTTGGCTACACAAGACTATTGTGCTTATAGCATTATCTATGTGTCTTTTAGGTGATGAAGATGGTGATGACCCTGACCGCCTCTGAGTCTGGCTGCATTCACTATGTGAAGAGAGCAGGTGCGGTGCTGGAGCCGGGCTGTGTCATCGGCAAACTGCAGCTGGACGACCCCAGCAGAGTACAGCAGGTACATGCATGTGTTACATGTGTATCACTTTTCAGTTAGGTTTCCTTTCAGAAGTTATAGAAGATTTAAGTGGTTTAGTGTTTCCAATGAGTGTGTCTGTTTCAGGCGGAGCTGTTTACAGGAATGTTACCCAGTGTTCAGTCCGTTGCTCTCAGGGGAGAGAAGCTTCACAGAGTCTTCCACAGCACTCTGGATCACCTAGTGCACATTATGAATGGCTACTGCCTGCCAGAGCCCTTCTTTAGTGCCAGGGTGAGAAAACACATGGCAAAACACTTGTAACCAATGAAGCTTTTCATCCACATAGGACTTCATAGCAATTAAATATCTGGATTCAGGTCTTAAGAACTGAATGTTTTTTAAGGTTCTCATGCTTTTAAACCAATAAATTTACATGGCGTTTCCACGTGTTCAATTCACTTGATAATAAATATTTAAATTGTTAGTTGTTTTAGCTTATTTTAATACTTATTTTATCTTATTTTAAAACATTAGTTGTTTTTATTGGAGGTTTGTTGAGGCCCCCTAGTGGGGCCCGGCCTTTGGTTGAGAACCATGGCTTTAAAAGGACTATATTGTTGTGACTGTTTGCTGTATTTTTACTTATTAACAATAATAAATAAATAATAAATTGGTGTGAATAGACTTTAAGATTTGTATGTGTGTGTTGTAGCTGAAAGAATGGGTGGAGCGTCTGATGAAGACTCTTAGGGACCCTTCTCTGCCCCTGCTGGAGCTTCAGGACATTATGACGAGCGTTTCAGGCCGTATCCCTCCTGCCGTAGAGAAGTCCATCAAGAAGGAAATGGCTCAGTATGCCAGCAATATTACCTCTGTCCTCTGCCAGTTTCCCAGTCAGCAGGTGCTACTTGTGGTCCTTTGAGTTCATGTCTTTTTGAAACTGTGAGACTGTGACCGTTGTTATAAATGTTGTCAAATTGTCATGTCAGATTGCCAATATACTGGACAGTCATGCTGCCACACTGAACAGGAAGTCAGAGAGAGAAGTCTTCTTCATGAACACGCAGAGCATTGTACAGCTGGTTCAGAAGTTAGTCAATCATTCAAACAACCTACACATTTACTTTTATACATCCAAAGACAAACAGGTTAACTGGCCCTCATGTGTGTTGTATACCCAGGTACCGCAGTGGCATCAGAGGACATATGAAGGCAGTGGTCATGGACCTCCTCAGGCAGTATTTAAGAGTGGAAGTTCAGTTTCAGCATGGTAAGACTGCTTATGGACCTAAATGATGAGATATCACTGGAAACTTGAATGTTGCCTTATTTTGTCATGTGACCACTGGATGGCAGTGTAACACTGATTCATTCATACTGGTGTATTGAATCATATAAATGAAAATACTCAAATATTTAAATATAGAAACAGAGAATAGAAACAAAAGTTTCCAAATGTGAATATTGAAAATAAATGAAATGACATTTAATACAAAATATTAGAAAATTAAAACAAAGACATGAACTCAAGAAGAGTGGGATACAATGACAGCTACCTATACATTCAGAAAACCTGTCCTTTCTCACTAAAAATTAAACTCTATTGAATCTCTATTTTTTGGTGTTTGAAATAAAGCTGAAATAAAATATAAATATTAGATTTACAAAACCTCAAACTTATAAACCTTAAACTTAAAACTTAGAAATGTTGCTTTAGCAACTAACTAAAATAAATGTGACCTTGGACCACAAAACCAGTCATAAGGGTACATTTGTTGAGATTTATACATCATCTGAAAGCTGAATAAATAAGCTTTCCATTGATGTGTGGTTTGTTAGGATAGGACATAGGACGTAATGATTTTTGGCATAAAAGAAGAATCGATATTTTTTTGACCCATACAATTTATTTTTGGCTATTGCTACAAATATACCCGTGCTACTTAAGACTGGTTTTGTGGTCCAGGGTCACAAATAAGATTAAAGCTGCAGTCCGTAACTTTTTTTTGTGTTCATATGGCTTATCCTGAATCACTACGGTAGACCAATAATACGTTTTCATATTCTGACTATTTTTTTTTTTATTACTGGTTCTGGTTGGAATCGGTGCGGAGTAGCCCAGTGCCTGCGTGACTCGTCATAGACATAAACAGAGAGAAGTAGCTCCGGCTACAGTGCTCTTCCGCAAAACGCATGCAGTTCTGTTTATTAATATATATATATATATATATATATATATATATATATATATATAAAACTCCACTAAAAAAATAAAATAACTGACTAAGCTATTTAAATAAAGTGTTCATTTTTATTTAATACTTTTTTTAGTGAATATTTGGTTTTTCTGTTCTTTCTATTGTATTAACAGTTTTATATTTTGTACATTGTAGGTGTTGTTTCTTTGTGTTAATAATGTTCTATTCATCTGTGTATTATTGTCAGGTCACTATGACAAGTGTGTATTTGCACTACGAGAGGAAAACAAAGGAGACATGGCTAATGTGCTCAATTACATATTCTCTCATGCAAAAGTCACAAAGAAGAACTCTCTGGTCACCATGTTGATTGTGAGTACACTGTCACAAAAAAACAGAGAGACTTCAAGAAATATGGATGTTTGTTGTTGTTTTGCTTTCTTGTAGATTTCAGAATGTAATAACAGTCGATATGTAATGAAAACATTTTTTTTTTTTAGTCTGTAGACTCTAGTCCACTCATATGATTAAAATGTTTCTCCCTATCCTCTTCCTGTAGGATCAGCTGTGTGGACGAGACCCCACTCTGACAGACGAGCTCATGGCCATCCTCACAGAACTCACACAGCTCAGCAAGACCACTAATGCTAAGGTGGCACTGCGGGCGCGGCAAGTTCTCATTGCCTCTCACCTTCCATCATACGAGCTACGACACAATCAGGTGGAATCCATCTTCCTTTCCGCCATCGACATGTACGGACATCAGTTCTGCATTGAAAACCTGCAGGTAGGCCACGGTGGATTCCTGTTTCTGAGTTGACTGATCTATAGTGCCGTCTGCTGGACAGCAACCTAATATGATTGTCAAATATTTAAGAAAGGACTCCCTTTCAGTTAATTATGAGGAATTTGAATTGAATTGGCTACATCCACAGGAATTAGAATGGGAGTGACAGGAAGTAGCTTTTTCTAAATTGCAGTTCAACTAATTGTAATAAATTTTGTGACAAAAGCATTAATGTAAGTTCAGTACTGTACAGTTTTTTAACGTAGTCGTCAAAACAAATTGTACACTTTGCCATATTATTTTGTAATATAATATTATAATCATATAAAATAAACAAGCCATGTAACTATTTTGTAACTGTCAGTTTAATAATAATATGATAAATTGATACATTTAAATATTGACTTTAGTTTATTGTTGGATTAATTCAATTATTTATTTTTTTTTTTTTTTAACTTTCCATCCTGAAAAGAAAAAAAAAATGTTTGGCATTGATGATAATAAAATGTCACCAAATTAGCATTTAAGAATAATTTCTGTAGGATCATGAGACACTGAAGACTGGAGTAATAATGCTGAAAATTGCATTTTAAAATATATTATTAAAATAGGAAATTGTAATAGTATTTCATAATAATATAGTGTATACGTAAAGTTTTGTTAGATGTCTTTACTGGCATTTTACACTTTACATTGAATTTGTAGTATTTTTGTCTAGAACAAGGTGTGTTATTGATACCTTTGTTGGTTTTCTCTAGAAACTGATCCTGTCAGAGACATCCATCTTTGACGTGCTGCCGAATTTCTTTTATCACAGTAATCAGGTGGTACGGATGGCTGCTTTAGAGGTAAGGCTCTGTCGGTTTACATTTATCCAAAGAATTAAGTGTTTATTTTGCCTTTATAAGATGCAAAACATGCTTCTCGCTCTCTTTCCTCAGGTGTATGTTCGTAGAGCTTACATCGCTTATGAACTCAACAGCGTCCAGCACCGTCAGCTGAAGGACAACACCTGCATTGTGGAGTTCCAGTTTATGTTGCCCACATCCCACCCCAACAGGTATCTCAACATATGTAAAAACACCCCTGCTTTCCCCATCCCTCCCACCCCTTGCTGGGACTGTGGAGGAGCATGTCAAAACACGAAACACAAATTCTCCTCCACTGTACCACAGTCACTTCCTCTCACACCTTTACAATGCTCAACTTGTGCACAGTCTATGCCACTGATTTAGCATCTGCTGTGATCAGAAGGTTTGTATGAAGTAGGAGTAGAAAAGCATTATGTAGTGACACAGGGTCTGAATCACAGGACCAAAAAGTTCGTCTTTAAGGTGTCTCTCATCTGTGCTGGCCACATCCGTGTGTTTCAGGTGACACTGATCTATTACAAGCCAAAGAATGCAACCAATAGGACATGCTCAGCGATTGTTCTGATTGGCTCTCTGCCGGCTCGCTTTTATTGCTCTTCTTTTTTTTATGGTTCGCTGATTCATGCATGTGAACTGATTCAGAGTAGCCTCCTCTGGTGCATGGTGTCTGTTTTCTTTTTGTTTTCTTTTTTCCAGTTTTTTGTGCATTTAGTCATATTTTACATTTTTATCCCCCATACTTCTAGTTCCCAGCACGTTCTTTTCCAGCTGCTTTAGCTTGTGACTTGATTGAGTAAACTGAGTGGCTTATGCAGTGTACTGTGTTAAAATACTTGAAAAAGATTTTAGCTGCATTTACTGCAGTGTTTTAAGAGCTGAATTGTTGCATGTGAGGGAGGGGTAGTCGTTTGTGAAGTGTGTGGCTTGGTTTAGAAGTGTTGTGGATAAATCTCACAAAACCATGACCTGGTCACAATTTTTAAAGCCCTAAAATCAAAGGAAACAACAAATAAATTATATTTCATGTAGGGATCCTCTGATATTAAAATTCTGTCAGATAGCCCTAGTGAAAAATAAGTATACTATATAATATAATGTATTTAAAATACGTTTATTTTATGCTAAGTGTATTACAAATACATTTACATATTATGTACTTAATAAAAATACCCTGCAGTTGTACTTTTAGTATACTAAACTGGTATATTTAAAGTCTGCCTAAATGCAACAACTAATTTTGTATTTAATGCACTTTAATTGTGTGGAAGTAGTGCTAAAGTCCAGCTGATTGTGCTAAAGTGAAACAATTGCAAGTATACTTTAGGTAAACTTTAAATATTTTGCATTTAAAGACCAATATTATTTAAAGATTATACAATCCTCATCAATAATGACATTAAAACACACTTTAGGCTTAATATTAAGAAATGTGCAATGTGCACAAGTAGTAATCCGAATAGAGTTTAATTACAGTTTTTATTTATTATTATTATTATTATTATTTTTTATTTATTTGTTTTTTTTTATTTACAATACAAAAAGTCTCAAGCAATATGTCAGTAAATATGTTAATAGACTTGAACTCTATTTAGTATAAAAAAAAATGCATTTTAAATCTATTACTTTTTACTAGGGAAGCCAATATTTATTTTTAAGATATGGTCAGTAATTCATAAATGATTTTTTTTATTAAAATTAATATTTTACAATATTTTTTTTTACAATAATTATATTTTTTTGTAAACAAAAAAAGACAAAATAAAATCATAAAATGATTTTTATATTGTTAATTAATTATTAGTGTTTAACTTTAGTAAAATGTAAATGAATGCAGTAACTGCATATTAAATGTCTATTATAATCTGGTGTAAATGTAACCATTTCATAGGTTGATGAACAATATGGTACCAATATACACAACCATTTAAAAGTTTGGTATGTGTTTTTTTTTTTTGTTTTTTTTTTTGTAAATACTTTTGAAAGAAGTCACTTATGCTTACCAAGGCTGCATTTGTTTTATATACAAAATACAGCAAAAATTATGCAAAATATTATTAGAATCCAAAAATAACCATTTTCTATTTCAAAAATATTTTAAAATGCAATTTATTGCTGTGTTGAAAAGCTGAACTGGCAGCAGATATTATTCCAGTCTTCAGTGTCACGTGATCCTAAAATCAGAAATTCAGAAGTAATTATTATCAGTCACTTATTATTATCAGTGAAGTTTGATATTTAATGAAAACTGTGATGCTTTTTTTCTCCGTTCTTTGAATAGAATAGATTTAAATAAACTATATTAAAAGAGCAGTATTTATTTGAAATTGAATGTTTTGTTACAGTGTATTTACCATCACTTAATCACTTGAAGCATCATTGCTAAATTACCAGTGTTAAAATCAACTGAACTGTCATACTAAATCATTCTGAATCATATTAAATATTTAGTGAATAATAATAGTGAATTGTGCACCCCTATTCTTTCACATTAAAAATTAAGTTAACTTTTTTAGGACCTTTTATGAATTTTTTTTTTTTTTTTTTTGCCATAAGTAATCCCATCTCCCAGTTCTCATTATCTAATGCGTTTTACTTCTGATTTTGTTAGTAATTTACATTATTCTCAATGTGGTAGATGTTCATTATTTAATACAGTAATTTTTTTTCTAATAACATGTAATTGTTTTTCATTCAAAACGATGCAGTAGTGAGAAAAGGGGATTACATCTACTTAATTAAAAAAGTATAAAATGTCACAGTGCAAAAAAGTCTGAAAGCTCCTAAAAAAGGCAGCATTTTCTTTAAGCAAAATATAATTTATTATTTATTATTTATTTGATTTTTGGGTGAAATGTGACCTGAATTTATTGGTAAGATTTACCCTTAAATTAACAAAGGCAGTCGGTTATGCATTTACGCACTGACCACATTCAAATAATCACTTGAGACTCATTTGAGAAACTTGTATAATTCAATTAAACTTTTTCACAATTGTCTTTGAGCCACTTCTCATTAGCAGCAGTCTGCTAGTCCAAGTTAATATGCGCATAAATCAAGCGCACTGAAATTAGATTGAATCTGTCAGTTATGTGAAAGGGCCACACACATCTGATCTCTGACTGACCCCTCCCATTAATGCCTGACACTAACCAATCAGTAATCAATGTTGTTTGATTGCAGAGGGAACATCCCCACTCTAAACAGGTATAGTACACATTCTTTCTTCCATAAACCAAAATGTAGACTTAGAAATAGAGTAGAAAAGCAGCATGGTCAAACACATACATTTTAAGTATTAGTATAATATGTAGTAGTACTACACAAATATTCAATTATTCTGAGTTTTCAAACACAGCCAGTGTAAAAAAACAAAAGGTGTATTTGAATCCATATTTTAAGACAATAAACAACCTTGGATGAAACGCATTTGCAACCTACTGAATGGATCTAATGATCAGAGCTTTTGCGTGTCTCTCAATATTTTGAATCAAACGATTGCAGATATGTGTGTGTAAGTTTGTTTTTTAATGAAAACTGCTGTTCACTGGTGCTTTATGATGTTGATCCCAGTAAATACAAACTAATTTGCATGGCTTATTGCACCACTCTCAACACAAATGTGTGTGGGTCTGTCTGAAAATGATATTATTGTGTGTGTGTATTTCTGTGAGTGCATGCAAATGAAGATATTCCCTTAATATGTGAAATGAAATTGTATAGACCTCATACTGGGTTTGAATTAACTACAGTACAAAATAGTGGCGATTTAATCTGCTGTGTGTATGTCTGTGATGTGATTGTCCTCCCAGGAAACTGTCTGCCCCACTACAGGACTACAAACTTCCAGATTTCACAGCTAACGCTAGTGTTGCCACAGGGGCAGCTAGTGACTCTGCTGAGAGTGAGGACAGGTAGAGCAGGACAGAATGCAGGGTTTAATCACAGAGAGGATTTAATCTATACACACCATTTTGTAATGATAAATGGGTGTGAATCTTTTAGTCTTAATGGGGAAGGGATTGCTGTTGATACTAACATTAAACAGGATACTTTGACAACATTTCTGGTAGATGTGCTGATTTAGCTTGTAATTATGGGTCTTATTAAAGGAATAGCCTGGGTTAAATATAACTTAAGATCAATCGCACTTATGGCATATTGTCAGTTACCACAGGAATTCATTTTTGACTTCCTGTCCCTCGGTTTGTAAAATCAGGAAAAATGCATTACTAATAATAATAATGCACTTGCAATGTGTACAGTATCACAAAGTAACATTTAGACCATCTAAAACTTATACATAATACTTATACTTATACATAATAAATAATACAGCTTTATTATTCAATTTTTTAACAGATAATTGTATCTGTTAAATATGGAGCCCTGTACATAGCATGTGTAAAAAAAGAAATATAACAATTAGTTTCTACAACTTATTAATTTGGGGCCTCATTTTATTCATTTTTTCCCTGATTTTAGTTAAATTGCAACCACAACTTATTTTATTCCCTCGTTTTACTTAAATCATGGCCACGTTGTACTAGTTTATTCTCTTGTTTTAATTTCGCTAAATTGTCGTCATATAATTCCACTGTTTTTACAAATGGAGGGATGATCAAAAATGATGGTAATTAATAGCAGGCTACAACTGTATTATATTTAACCAGGAATATTCTTTAACTAACCTGTACTTCCACCATGAGTTTAAATAAATGAATGTGAATGCATGAATTCACCTAAGCAGTGAAGTTTCAGTCATACTTACTTTTCCTTTAACATCTGGTTTAATTGCCTCCTGACAACTGGCCCCTTTTATAACATCCAGATCTTACACATCAATGTGCATTCACATTCAGCTTGTGAGGAGGCGATGCTGCTTCCATTCACTCCTGTGATCTAGACCGATGTGTGATGGTGATGATTTGATCTTTCTCCTTGGGGTGGTTTGCCACATTTTTTTTAAGAAGTTAGGTGTATGCAGCTGTGTTAATGATGTGTCTTTTTGTTTGTGCGGGTGTGTTGTTCTCTCAGAATGTCCTTCTCCTCTAACTTGAACCACTACGGCATGGTCCACGTGGCCAGTGTTAGTGATGTGCTCCTGGACACCTCCTTCACCCCACCCTGTCAGCGCATGGGCGCCATGGTTTCCTTCCGCTCCTTCCAGGAGTTCACCAGGTTAGTGTGTGTCTACAGTAAGTTACCGAAGAGGTATTTAGTACAGGCCGCATGAAATGTAAATTAGTTCTGTTGATTTTACTCTGCACAAATAAGGTGTAATCCATACATAAACTATTAGATTTTTTGTAAAACATTAAGAGAGAAGAAGCCAGATTGTCTGAAGCTTGACTGATTTGTTCTACATAAATAAGAGTGGGACTCTCTTGAAATCACATGACCAGCCTAATACTGCTTGCTTTATTTTTGTTGTTTTGGACACTTTCATTCATAAAACAACTACATCAAGGGTGACAAGTAGATCTGAAAATGTGGTCTTTTTAGCATCTATAACAGTTGCTGGATGTTTCATCCACACCAGTAGGTATCAGTATAAAGTCTGTATGTGTCTATATGTAGTGTGACATATTGAGAATGGTGGTTTCAAAGGGTTAGTTCAACCAAAAATGAAAATTCTGTCATCAATTACTCACTTTCATGTGGTTCCAAACCCGTAAGAACTTTGTTCCTAAACCTGCTCAAAAACTCATAAAAAAAACTTGCATACACAGCAAAAGTGGTGAAAATAAACATCTCATATGGATTTCAGAAGTGGGTGTGGCAAAATGGCTTGATAGCGCTACCTATA